>JAMPIV010017380.1:0-22500 GCA_024509875.1 Oreohelix idahoensis
TCTCTCTCCGAAATATTTTAGTACAGAAATGAAGTCGCACGAGAGGTCATGAACTCTTACCCCGTGCCAGGTCAGTATCGGTGTAACTGCTGTAAAATATCCCGCTTGCCAATTCTGTAATTACTGTAAAATAAACTTGAAAAAACTGCTACCGTGCTCCTTTAAACTTGATTTGAATACAAAGCTTGACATGCAGTTCTCAGACAGGTCAGTCCTCAGCTGTTTTGTCAATCATCTTTATAATTTGACGTTTATAATTTTGCGTGAATTACTCTGTGATTTCTAAACTGCAGCACCGTATCAGACAAACGATGGTGTGAGGTGGGGGTTGGCTGATTTTCTACCGTAGTCCTGGGTTCAGAAATACCGATTACCTCTCCTATTCGTACCCCAATATACTAGCTCACCACTTCTGTTACCCGTTGATTTTTCCTTTAACACTTATGTCACTGGGCGTTTCTGTTGATTCTCTAAAAGCTGCCCCAGGTTTCCTATAATACTCCTTTTGCGAGCTGCCCAAGTTGTTAGGGCTTGGTAATTATGAGTGTGTCGTGTGTAGATGGTAAACAACACTAGGGATATGAATAACACGACGCCACTTGTACAGCTCCATGACATTTAATAGAACATTCGCATAAGTCCTGAACATCAATAATATCGTCACGCATGCATAACATCACACTCAGGCTGACACTGCATGTAAGAAATCACTTATAACAATACTTCCACGGACTGGCTGACCGTCCACCCACTAACAGTACACACAACACGTTTCTATGTGCGGCATTCAACCCTCGCACGAATTCATTCACCATCCAGGTGTAAATCACTTATCCCAAGTGATTATGATTTGGCGGCATGCAACATCGCCATATAAATTCTACTCCAATATAACTTCCAGGCGGACAATACTCAACGCCTTACTCCACTGTAGCTCCAAAGGCGGGACCAACTTGTCGCCTTAATATGTTCTCCACGAACATTAATATGTTCTCCACGAACATTAACCAAAGTTCCTATGATTGGCGGCATGCAACATCGCCATATAAATTCTACTCCAATATAGCTACAAGGCGAACAATACTCATCACCTTACTCCACTGTAGCTCCAAAGGCGGGACCAACTCGTCGCCTTAATATGTTCTCCACGAACATTACCTAAAGTTCCTCCAGAACACTCCTAGGCGGGAAGACGTCGCCTATACAACAATATGTCAGACATAATCACAATATTCATAATCACTATATCATTATCTCAACTGTCACATAATACGAGCATCCAGCTCGATCACAAATCACAGCCTCAAGCACACAGCTTGGCTATCAAGCACACACTCTCCCTAGTGACATCCGGGTACTCTCTCAGCCACCCGGACTTGTTCACCAAACACGCTTTCTCCATGCGCACGCCCCAAGTCACCACATACTGACATGAAGCCAGACATAAACTCAATCCCTGAGTTAAACTTAAATATTGACAACCTCAGTGACCCTTACTTCCACTCACTCCATCATCCACCTCAGAAATATGACCCAACAGCTACATATGGACTTTTAAATTTTTTGACCTGTTTTTCCAGGCACCGGTATGGTCTCTTCCACTGGAAGCCTTATAGTGAGGATTTTTCTTCCTAGAATCATCATTCACAAATCGACCACTACCAATTTTTCTCTTGGGGTTTTCTCCCCACTTTAAATTCCTTGTGAGAGATCTTCTCTCTCTTTTATTTTCACCCAGTTCACATGATTCCGACCGAGGGATTGTCGGCTTATCCTGGGGTAAAACATTTCTTTGTACTCGTTGCATTGTGGCCATTGTAAAACATCCAAGTGAAGACTGACTGTGAAAAGGAGGCTCCCATTCCACTTTGTCTACATTATTAATTTTATTTTTCTTTCCATTGTCAGACCTAAGTTTGCCCCGTGGCGTGTCTAGGTCCTGATCAATTTTCCCACTTGTGGGTGTTCCCTCATGTAAAATGCCACATGCTTCTACAAAATTCTCAATGTCAATCATTTCCTCGGGCCAATAATAATTTTGAGCAATCTTTTGGATGATGGTACCTATTTTCTCATGGTCCCCATCTTTCCCAACATGTAAGCTCCTTATTAACTCTGCCCTATACTTTTTAGGAAGTACCAGCTGTCCCTGACAATTGGATCCAGTTCCAGCCTTCCTATATATCAGTTTGTTCTTCATATAGAAGTCTCCTTTGCCTGGAGGTGTATGACATTGGGACAATTTCTTAAAACAAGGCTTGAGGGTCTTATCCCCAGCCTGCGCCTTCCTCATCTCATCTGGAGGGGTATTTATCAGATTATCCTCCTCCTGTTTAGACTGTGATCTGGTCTGAAGCGTGGCCATGTACACAGGTCTCTTTTTACACACTTCGGTGTTATGGTTGTCCATCCGACACCAACTACAATACCTCTTTCCCTGGTTAAAAGGTTTTCTTTCATCATATTTCCTTTCATTGAATTGTGAGGTTTTATTTTTATAATCATTGCGTGGCCTATCAAACTGGTGCTTACCTTTGTTCTGGTCTCTATGGTCAAACTTATTAAAGTTTTGAGGTGCCTTAAAATTGTCTACCTGTTTCTTTTTATTACCAACTACCTCGGCCTAGGCTGCCTGATACCTCTCAGCGACATTGAGTAACTCACCCAGCCTCTCTGCACCTTGTTCCATGAGAAACTTTCTCAGGTCTGGAGCCATGGACTCTCTTAGCTGCTCAATAAGGATCATCTCCTTAAGATCTTGGGTTTTCCCCAGAGCAGTCCATTTCTCCAAGTAGGTCTCTAACCGTGCAGAGAACTGATGATAAGTCTCACCCGACAGTAGTTTGGCATTCCTAAATTTTTTTCTATAAAATTCTCCGTTCTTTTCGTATCTTAATAAAAGAGCCTGCTTCAGCATGTCATAATTGTCTTGGTCATCTCTGCTCATCTTGGCAAAAACTTCATAAGCCGTTCCTCTAAGCCCTTGTGATAACTTGAGACTCCACCTCTCTCTCTCTAACCCATACGTAGTAGCTAAAAGTTCAAATCTACTTAAGTACCCTTCGATGTCATCTTCTTTCTCAACAAAATGATCTACATGAAAACCCATAGCTGAGATTGAGGCTCCCTGACTAGCAGTGGCATCTGAGGCAAAGGGGCTGGCACCATTTTCAGGAGCATGGCCTTGAATTTCCAACTCCCTTAGTCGTAACTCGTGCTCCCTCTGCAATCTTCTATCTTCTGCTTCCCTCTCTGCCTTTTTTTCTTGTCTTTCTCTTTCAGCAGCCTGTCTCTTTTCTTCTCTTTCAGCAGCCTGTCTCTTTTCCTCTGCTTCCCTTTCAGCAGCCAATCTCTTTTCCTCTCTTTTAGCAGCCTGTCTCTTTTCCTCTGCTTCCCTTTCAGCAGCCAATCTCTTTTCCTCTCTTTCAGCAGCCTGTCTCTTTTCCTCTGCTTCCCTTTCAGCAGCCAATCTCTTTTCTTCTGCCTCCCTTTCGGCAGTCAATCTCTTTTCTTCTCTTTCTGCAGCCAACCTCTTTTCTTCTGCCTCCAATGCCCTAGCCTCCTTGTCAGCCTCAATTTGTAACCTCTTAAGTTCTTTATCAGCCTCAATTTGTAACTGTAATTTTCTTTCTTCTGCTAACTTCCTATCTTCCCTTTCAATATACTTGTCACATTCTGAAGTTACATATTGGATCAAAGCCTGACCCTCCATGTTCATTTCCTTAGCAGTCAGCACAGCAGCAGATCGAAACTTTGCCAGATCAGCCATTTGTACTATGCAACCTTTAAAATTTCCAACTATACAAATCTCTAATTATGGCTGATAATTTCTAATGATAACCAAGAACAACCACAGGCACTGATAGCTCAACTACTATTCAATTTCTCCAAAAGGAATGCTTTTAGTTTTATACTCTCTGAGATTCCTAATATACTTGATAATATTTTAAGAATTTAAAATCCCAAAATCAAACTACCCAATATAGCTGGTGTTATAAGAAATTCAATCCCGAGGAGCGAGACCCCAATATATGTGGTGGATTTGATGTTATGAATTGTTGTAGGTATTATTATATTTGTATTAAATGAGATTAGCTATGAAGGTCCCTGAATTTACCCAATAGTATTGTGAACTTTTCAGGGTACCTTTCCGCTACCACCCCTTTTATCTCATTCAAAATGTATTTATTATTATAGTAAATGACTTCGTTTAGTGTCTAGGGTTATGAATGTAGAGTTAAATGTACAATAATCCACAAACATACAAACAAATAGTTTATTATTCACAACAGCACACAGTACTACCACAATAACATACAAACGACACTCTAAAAGGCTATCTTATTTAAGACTGTGGTTGAATTTTGTGTAAATATGATTTTTACAATTTTATTATCCTGATTCTAATTTATTTGGAATCAGGATTGACAATTTAAAAGTGAAATCAAAATAATCATTTACATCAGTCAAATAGCACAATAGATCCTCTGTCCATACATAAAATATTTTTCTAATATACGTCTGTAGTGTTCTCCTAATTTAAGGTAATACTGGTAGTACCACTAGGTTGTTGTTTGAAATCATACCCTTTTAGTACTGTCTGTTTCTATTTGTCACTTGTGGAACTATTAAATATTTGTCCCAGTTTATTCACTGTCACTTTTTATATTTCTTCTTTAATTCTGATAGTTGAGCTCTCAGGTGCCGAACGAGAACTTATCTTGGCAGTAGAATACAGGTTGAACCTTTCCTCTGCTCGCTTGACAATCTGTTCCCTGTTTGATAGACAATGGCCACTAGCATGGGCTCGCAGTAAACAGGCAGAGTCCTGAATCAATCAGTTTTCAAGCGTTTGGTACCACATTAACGTCAGTACCCAGGACCTCTGAAATGTGAAGGTATGCATCCTTCTTAATACCTAGCATACACTAATAGTCCACATTCTAGGACAGGTACATTACAAACAAACAAAAAGGGTCATATCCTTATACAAACCTATGCCACCGTTTTCTTTTGATGTGACAATGTACACCAGTATTCCTTTCCCTAATAGTTACAACGCCACTGCCATTCCAGCTGTAATCTCTTCCATATAATAGGATAGGTGTTATGCACCTTTATGACAATCATTGTATTGTTACACCTCTCTGACAGTCTATCACATGGTGGATCCATCTTTAGGCTTTGCCTCATGTTCGCTATAGACCCACTCATGTCCAGACATATATTATTATTTCACATTCAATTTTTATATAAAATGCATGTTAATAAATGTCAATCTTACCACAATTTGTTCAATGAAATACACAGAGACGATAACTGACACAGTTTCGATCTGTTTTGTTGTCCAGGCTGCCCAGAAATTATATTTGAAAGCACAGCCTGATCTCATCTATCACTGGTGAAAATTTTTCTAGAAATGGCGTCCCCCCTAACGCTTATTCTGACAATATCGATTCAGTTGGCCAATCGCTCTTAATTTTACAAGGGTAAACAGTCTTTCAAAAAATATCATTCAAACCTTTCTACGTTACTAGGCTATTTATGTTTATTCAAAGGTCAGCCAATAATATTTCGTCTCACTTCAAATGCCACCCAATCGGATTCACTGTACTATCTGAGCCTATCTGTCACCTACTTTTTTTCCCCAAAAATATGCGATCCAATCTAAGCAGATATGACTTCACCAGACAGTATCTCTGATCTCTATGTATGGTTTTATCATTATTTGATTAGTTAAGGGACTATTTATATAAATAATAACATATTCTTGGTCAGCAAGTCTTAAGGTACACGAATCTACGATTTTCAAGGGGCTATGTGGTTTGGTTCAAAATTCTATCTTTTTTTCTATGTTAGTTGTTTATTTTTAAACTACCTCTCGTTCACTCTTTTCCCATGTAATATCAAGCGAAATACGAGAGCTTAGGTCATTCATAATAAGAGCTTAACATGTTTACATGACCGTAGTGTATACAATTCTAACTTGTTTATTGTATTGGGGAAACCCCTAAGGCAAGGCTTGCCACTGTGCTACAGTTGGCTTTTAGTTTAAAATCAATGCGAAACGAATTAGCATTTCATCTATCCTTGCCCCTCCTCGTTCCACAATGCATTTTAGGCAAATATTTTCTTAGAACTAGGAAAAGTGGGTGTTTATGTCAAGGACGAATTTGAAAAATTGGGTACCGTTTTGTTCGGCTATTCGTTAGCAAATAATAATCTGAAGGCGTAGGCGACACCAACCTTTCTAGCAGAAAATTCGTTTGTACTTTCTTATCTTTGCCTTTATGCCCTATACAGTTATATATTACTTTAGATATTGTATTTAGAAATCACTACATCAGGTATAGTTCGCGCAAGCCTCCTCGATTCTCCCATCGCAGATTTTTCTTCTTCGTTCGCCCTGAAAAGGACGGTGGTTGCGTTGTGTCTGTTTACGCCTAAGCTGTGATATCTGCACCTTTCGGTCGACACATCCGACTTCAGCACGGCATTTTTTAGAGACCGGGTTTGCCTTCCCATTGCGATCCGCACTCGCTAAGCCAGACCGCACTGCTGCAGACTGTTTCCAGGACCACCACGTGGAGGTGGAGTGCGGTCTTGACCAGCTCTGGTTCGCTGGTCCTGATGCAAGCAGTACAGCTATGGGTCACTGACTGCATTCACTATTGCTGCATCTTGGGGTCGCAGATTTAATTATAGGCAATTTACCGAAAGTTCAGAACTGCACACAGCAAGATATAGACGACTGGAATCAGCAACACTCACTTGTAGCAAACGCAGTCACTACTAGGGCACAGAAGAAGGCTGATGATCAACAGGCGCATAACGTTCCGGCACTGTTACTTAAGAACAATGCTGCTAAGCCAAACAAAGGTCCCAAGGATCGGTGTGCATCTTTTATAGAACAGCAGCGTGCTGACTTATCTCTATGCCCCTTGTTCGATTTTGCTGAGAAGGCTGATATTAAACACACTAAATCAGCGAGATATTGGTTTCAATTAAATAATGAAATACTAACCAGAGGTTTTGCCAAAAGTCATTCTCTAACGCGGCAAATTGTATTGCCTAGTTCACTTAGGACTATGGTGCTTAAAACCGCACATGTTTGCCCATTCACAGGTCCCTCGGGAATAGCTAGAACCACACATAGGGTATTATCACATTTCTATGGGCCAGGTTATAATAAAGACATTCGGGCATATTGTTGTTCGTGTGTGGTGTGCCAAAGTACTTTTCCCAAAAGGCAGGGTCCCAAAAGCACCATTGCAGGTTATGGGCATATCTAGTGGACCATTTAAGAAACTTGCAATCGATATTGCAGGTCCCCTTCCCATAATGTCTGACAGAGAACATCGCTACATTCTTACTGTCGTAGATCTTTGCTCTAGATGGCCCGAGGCAGGCCATACGAAATTAATCACTTCCGCGGCTGTAATAGAAGCTCTCCAAATGTTATTCAGTAGGTTCGGGTTTCTGGACGAAATATTATCCGATGCACGGACACAGTTCATATTAGACTTGAGTAATGAAAGAGCACAAGATAATAAAGGGGTGTCACCACTAGAACCCTTAAATGCAGTTTCTACTCAAGGTCCTGTGAGTCTTGTGAGGGATTTAAGTCTTACCAGATTGTGGTAAAGTGGGATGTTATAAATATTTATAGGGTACTTAGTGTACTGACTGAGATCAGCTGTGAAGGTATCTGTATCTAATAGGTGTAGTGTTTTACAGATAACTTTACTTGCTACCACATTATACCTCAGTCAGAATTATTCTGGAATATTGTGATGACTACGTTAAATGTCTAGGGTATGTATATGATGAAGTGTAAGTCCCAACAACAACAGACAGATAAACAATTTAATTTATTCCACCACACTTGACAACACTGTGACACTCACACACATTTAACATTCTATAAGACTATCTTAAATGAGTCACTGGTAAATTTTCAAATATCAATATGTATTAATTACTTTCACTAATATATATATCCTGATTCAACTACAAAGTGAACCAGGAATCACAATCAATTGTAATTACAATTTATAGGTACAGAATTTATCAATATGAACCTTGTAGTGACATATTTTATTAATATTATTCTATGTGTGTCAGTTGTGTAGTAGTAATATGAGGTAATACTGGTTTTGTTTTTTCAAGCTATGTTGTTATTTGTCATCATAACTTCAAGTGTTTGTTTATCTTGGAAATAGTATGGGGAAAAGTTCACAGTTCCTATCAATTTAAACACTGTATTTTCCCTCTGTTTTATTATAAAGTCAGATTTTGAGGGGGGGGGGGGGGGGATAATGTTGAGCTCCTCTGGCCACAGACGCTTATCTTTCGTGATGGCGGCAGGAAAGGACTCCTCTGCTCGATAGCCTCCCTGTGTTCTGGAGACACCTCACTGGTCACTATCTGGACCCAGGAGTATGCTGTCAGCCTCTAGGTTCAGCACAGCTCAGACCAGGTGCTGCTCAATAACTTTAGGACCACGGTCCCTGAAACAAGAAGGTTGTACCTCCTATTTCAGAACTAATTTATAATAAATTTCCAGACTGAACACAATACATAACAAACACTGAGTTCAGAGCGGTAGGCCAACTGCTATCTTCATCTGAAACAATTTTCACCAGTATACTCCTCCCTAATGGTTACTACGCCTCTGCAATTCCAGCATTATTTCTTTCTAGTCAATAAGATAGGTGTCAGTGTACTGTTTGGCAATTCCATGTAGTTTTACTTTCCTCCGACACCTTCTGTTCAGGTTGGAGCACTATATAGGCTTTACCTCATGTTCGCTACTGAACCACACATATATACTTACTTACTTAGTCGTTCCCCTTCTACCGTGAGGTGTAGTGGTTTGGAAGAGAGAGCGCCAGACTATCCTATCGGCTGTCTTCCTCCTGGCCTGGTTCCATTCTAGTCCTCGATCCTTCAAAGATTGTCTAATGTTGTCCTCCCAGCGGACTCTGGGTCGTCCTCGGGGTCTGGATCCTTGGCTCTTTGTTTCCCATGCTTGTCGTGGTATCCGATCTTCTCCCATTCTGCAGACATGGCCAAACCATCTTAATTGGGACTGTTCCACCTGGGTCTGCAGGGGGTAGGATTTAAGGCCTTGGCGTATCGTCTGGTTGCGTACCATGTCTCTTCTTGTTACTTCAACCACCTTCCTCAGATACCTCATTTCTGAGGTTTGGATCTGGCTTTTATGGGTTGTAGTCATTGCCCATGACTCGCATCCATATGTCAAGACTGGGACATAGGTGGAGCGGTATACAGCCATCTTCGTTTTCTTACCAACCTCTCTCTTGCTGAGGAATCCTCGATTTATGGCCTGAAAAAGTCTTCCAGCTGCTGCTTTTCGAGTGGCCAACTCTTCTTTGATGCCTCCCTTTCGGTCTATAATAGCTCCGAGGTATTTAAAGTGGTCGACCTGCTCCAGGACCTGTTCTCCCAGCTTAATCTGATGTTTTCTTTCTTCTCGTGATATCACCATGGATTTTGTTTTAGAGCTGCTTATGACCATCCCTCTCTTCTCCAGCTCTTCCTTCCAGACTTGCAGGTTGGATTGGAGATGTGCCTCTGATTTAGCAATCAGGGCAACATCATCAGCAAATGCCAGCTCCGAAATATAGACCTGTCTCATCTTCCAGTACCCCACTGAATACTTTCTTGTTCTCTCCTTACATGCACCACACATATATACAGACATAAATTATCAATTTACATTCAATTTTCATTAAAAGATATCAAATATTTCAAGCTTACCACAATTCATGGAATAATACACAGTTACGTTGACTGGCAATGAATATAGCACAATTTCGATCTGCCGATGTCCCAGGCTTTTATTTAGAAAAATATGCACTGGCGCTCAACGCACTGGTTCTTTAGTAAGTTTATTTGAAAATGTGGTGCTGACCTGACGCCTCTGATTGACTATATTGGCGGGTCTAACCAATCGTGCCATGTTTACCCAAGCGTTTGAAAAAAAGTACTCCTACTCACGTTTCCCTAACAACAAAGAATCAATATTTATAGCCCGACTAATCGTGTTTAGCCTTACATTTACTTTCCGCCAATCAAATAGGAGGTAACATGGGGACCTATTTCCCGTACAATGGTGGTGTGAAAATCTGCCACTGAGCGATTCTGATTTTGGGGTTGTCTGACACCCTCACTATTTCTTTTGGCTATAATCTGTTAATTCCTAGACTATTTGCGTAACGTTTAACATATTCTTTGTCAGCAAGTCCTAAGGAACCCAAATATATAAATTTAATGGGGCTAAGGGGCTGCGTTCAAAATATGTATTTTCCAGGATAGTCGTGTAGTTTTTTTTTTATTTTTTATGTTTAGAACCGCCACCTGTCCTGCTGTACTGTCAGACTAATGTCAGGATTTTAGACATAAAACAGTAGAATGTCATGTTTCCTAATAAGCGTTTTGTAAGTTTTTTAAAACCTAACTCTCGTATGGGTAGTGTTTTTTATCACTGTCGATTTGAAAAAAAGTTAGTGCTTGTGGCCTTACACGCGTGTTAGGGGTGGCATTAATTGTGTATCGCGAGACTGTGGTAGTATTGCCTGCGTTCCGGCTTTCAGCCCCTCCCTTTCTTTCTATCCTTAGTCCATCTGTCTTTCGTTTATGGTAACTTAGTGTATAAAATGACATGAATGGAATATTAAATATAGGTCAGCTTGCGTATCTCAAGGTTTTTCTTAGAAAGGCAGTACACGTTTTATCGTAGAAAGCGGGTATTGAAGCAGTAGGCTTTTACTATCAACGTGAAACGTTACAATTTGCAGACGAAGGAGAAAACAAAGGGGATTTCGAGTACAGTCATTGTGACAGCACTGTTCTTTACCATTCTTCTTTCCTTTTATTAAATTTATTTGTTAGGCTTTACATTTACGTTTTAATTTATATATGTGGATTAGAATTTCACACGACAAATTCTCCCCACTTAAAACAGACGTTATATGTCAGTCTATAATTCTATATACACAGAGAAATTTCTTATTATTCCTGGGGTTTAGGGTGATTCTCAGCACACGGATGGCGGCTTAAAAAATCCGCTCCCAGATTTGTTTTTCCACTTATATACTCTATGCTAAACTCAAATGGCTGCATCAATAATGACCAACGGAGTAATCTAGAATTCTCATGTCTAGCCTGTGCTAGAAACGACAAAGGTTTGTGATCCGTTTGCAACTTAAATGCCTTCCCATACAGATAAATATTGAATTTCTTTATCGCCCATATTACTGCAAGACATTCCTTTTCGCTAGTTGGGTAATTGGTTTCAGCTTTATTCAACTTTCTGCTAGCATATGCCACTGGGCTTAATTCCCCATCCAATGCATCTGATTTCTGTAGCAAAGTTGCACCTAACCCAATATTACTGGCATCTGTCCTTACTATGAATTATTGACTTAAGTCAGGTAATTTCAAAATAGGTTTGCTTGTGAGCTTTTCCTTCAATTCCTGGTAAGCCATTTCACATTGTGGTGTCCATGTAATTCGATCTGGATTTCCCTTACGTGTCAAATCAGTTAACGGTGCACATATGGAATTAAAGTTTTTGATATACTTCTGGTAGAAACCACATAATGAGACAAAGGATCTCACGTCCTTCTTGGTTTGTGGTCTCGGGGCTTTCTGTAGTTTCTCTAAATTCTTTGGGTCAGGGGGCATGTTTCCCTGATAAACTGTGTGTCCCAAAAATTCCAATTCTTTACATCCAACGCAACATTTGGTTGGTCGGGCTGTTAAATTTGCCTCCCTAAGTCGATTAAACAGCATGTTCAGAGAGTCAATGTGTTCCTCAAATGTTTCTGTGGCTATAAGGATATCATCCATGAAATTTGTGATACATGGATTATTCAGAGGGTCCAATAATTTTCTCATCATTCTAGAGAAGACACTAGGCGCATTCTTCAATCCAAATGGCAATCTGTTAAACTCATAGTGTCCTTCTGAGGTACTAAAAGCTAGGTATGGTCTAACCTCAGGCTTTACTGGAATCTGATAGTATCCTTTACTCAGATCCACTTTTGAGAAATATTTAGCTTTATTTAGTCTGGCAAACAACTGATTTGTATCCGGCAATGGATCCACCTGTCCTTCTGTGATAGCATTCAGTCTCCTGTAATCTATACAGAGTCTACGTTCTCCAGAGGGTTTCCTTAAAAGTACAACACCGGAACTATACGAAGATTCACTGTGTGAAATAATTCCTTCCTTCAACAAATAGTCTATCTCTTCCTTCAAAGCTTTCTCCTTAGCAAAAGGAATCGAATAGGGATTCATACAGAAAGGTGTGGGGGTCTATCAGTTTCATATCATATTCCAATAGGTTTGTATGCCCTGGTCGGTCTGTTAACACCTCTGTATGATTATCTAGAACCTGTTGCACTCTCTCTTTCTGAGTTAAATGTGTACTGATTTTCACCTGTGCCGCTGTCTCACAGGGGTGTAATGGATATTCAAATGATGAAAGTGGTTCCTTTTTCATCTCCATGGCAATGGACAAGGTCAACAAGTGTGTCTCTTCCTGATGTTCTCTTTCCAAATATTTCTTCAGGAGATTCACATGATAGATTTTTTCTTTCCCCTTCTTATCTATCTTATAATTGGTTCTAGACACCTTCTCTAGAACTGTATATGGACCTTGCCATCCAATTTGTAATTTATTCTGGCTACCGGGGAGAAGAAGCAGTACCTTCTCTCCCACCGCCAAATCTCTGTCTTTAGCTTTCCTGTTATAATAGGCAGCATGTTTCTTCCTGGCTTGTCTCAAATTTTCATTGGCAAGTTTCCAGCCAGTTTTTAAACGAGTGGTCAGCTCATTCACATATTGGTATGAGGATGTAATATTTTCCTCTGCTTTTTCATCAGTCCACGTTCTTAACAGCGCTTCATATGGACCTTTAATTTTGTGGACCTATTTGTCCATGCACCGGTATGGTCTCTTCCACTGGAAGCGCTATAGTGATGATTTTTCTTCCCAGAATAATCAGTCACAAAACGACCGCTACCAATTCTTTTCTTGGGGCTGTCTCCCCACTTAGAATTCTTGATGAGAGATTTCCTCTCTACATCTTCTTTCTCCAGTTTGTTTAAGTCCGATTGAGGGATTTTCGGCTTATCCTGGGGTAAAACATCTTTTTGCACTCTCTGCATAGTGGCCATTGTAAAACAGTTAATTGAAGCTTGTCCGTGAAAAGGGGCTTCCCATTCCATTTGGTCCACTTTATCAAATTTATTTTTCTTTCTATTGTCAGGCCTACGGTTTCCCCGTGGCGTGTCCAGGTCCTGATCAATGTTCCCACTTGTGGGTGTTCCCTCATGTGCTATGCTACACCTTTCTACAAAATTCTCAATGTCCCATCTTGCTTTGGGCCAATAATAATTGTGAGCCACCTTTTGGATGATGGTACCTATTTTCTCATGGTCCCCATCTGGTTTCACATGTAGGCTCCTTATTAATTCTGCCCTATATCTTTTAGGAAGTACCAGCTGTCCCTGACCTTTGGATCTAGCTCCAGTCTTCCTATACATCAATTTGTTTTTCATGTAAAAATCTCCCTTGCCTGGAGTTGTATGACAAGTTGACAATTTCCTGAAACAAGGCTTGAGGGTCTTATCCCCAGCCTGTGCCTTCCTCATCTCTTCTGGAGTGGTATCTAACAGAATATCCTCCTCCTTTCTTGAGGTCGACCTGACCTGAAGGGTTGCCATAACTATAGGGTTCCTTCTGCAACGGTCAGATTCATGATTGTTCATCTTACAATTTTTACACCACCTTTTCCCTTGGTTGAAAGATTTTCTTTCATCATATTTCCTTTCATCGATTTGTGGGGTTTTATTTTTATTGTCATACCGTGGCCTATCAAACTGGTGCTTACCTTTGTTTTGATCTCTAGGATCAAATTTATTAAAGTTCTGTGGTGCCCTAAAATTTTCTACCTGTTTCTTTTTATTACCTGATACCTCTGCCTGAGCCGCTTGATACCTTTCTGCAACATTTAGCAACTCACCCAGCCTCTCTGCACCTTGTTCCATGAGAAACTTTCTCAGGTCTGGAGCCATGGACTCTCTTAATTGTTCTGTAAGGACCATTTCCTTAAGATCTTGGGTTTTCCCCAGAGAAGTCCATTTCTCCAAGTATGTCTCTAACCGTGCAGAGAACTGGTGATAGGTTTAACCTGACAGTAGTTTAGCATTCCTAAATTTTTTCCTATAAAATTCTGCGTTCTTTTCATATCTTAACAAAAGAGCCTGCTTTAGCATGTCATAATTTTCCTGATCACCTCTGCTCATTTTGGCAAAAACTTCATAAGCTGCCCCACGAAGACCTTGAGATAACTTTAAGCTCCACCTTTCTCTCTCTAACCCATATGTGGTAGCTAATAGTTCATATCTATTTAGATAGCTCTCAATATCATCGTCTTTCTCAACAAAATGATCTAAATGAAAATTCATAGCTGAGGTTGAGGCTCCCTGGCTAGCAGTGGCATCAGAGGTAAAGGGACTGGCACCATTTTCAGGAGCATGGCCTTGAAACTCAAACTCCCTTAGTCGTAACTCATGTTCCCTTTGTAATCTCTTTTCCTCCTTTTCTGCTTCCCTCTCTGCAGTCAATCTTCTTTCTTCTGCTTCCCTTTCTGCAGTCAATCTTCTTTCTTCTGCTTCCAATTTCTTCTCTTCTCTTTCTGCCTCCAATTTCTTAGCCTCAGCCTCAATCTGCAACCTCTTAGTCTCAGCCTCTAACTTTCTTTCGGCCTCTTTTTCTAATCTTCTTTCTTCCCGTTCAATATATTTGTCACATTCAGCAGTGACATAAGCAATCATAATTTGCCCGTCCATTCCTAACTCTTTCGCAGTCTGTACAGCAGCAGATAGAAATTTGGCCAGGTCCGCCATTTTCTAACAGGTAAATGTAGGTAATGTCTAACTAAACAATACACTCTGATATTACTTATCCAAAGACACCACAGGCACTGAGAGCTCAAAGTTATTTATTTCCACCCAAGGATACCTTTTAATTCTTATTATTCCCAATATCTATAACAGGAGAAAGTTCAATATCCCTGGAGCGAGACCCCAATATATGTGGTAAAGTGGGATGTTATAAATATTTATAGGGGACTTAGTGTACTGACTGAGATCAGCTGTGAAGGTATCTGTATCTAATAGGTGTAGTGTTTTACAGATAACCTTACTTGCTACCACATTATACCTCAGTCAGAATTATTCTGGAATATTGTGATGACTACGTTAAATGTCTAGGGTATGTATATGATGAAGTGTAAGTCCCAACAACAACAGACAGATAAACAATTTAATTTATTCCACCACACTTGACAACACTGTGACACTCACACACATTTAACATTCTATAAGACTATCTTAAATGAGTCACTGGTAAATTTTCAAATATATATGTATTAATTACTTTCACTAATATATATATATCCTGATTCAACTACAAAGTGAACCAGGAATCACAATCAATTGTAATTACAATTTATAGGTACAGAATTTATCAATATGAACCTTGTAGTGACATATTTTATTAATATTATCCTATGTGTGTCAGTTGTGTAGTAGTAATATGAGGTAATACTGGTTTTGTTTTTTCAAGCTATGTTGTTATTTGTCATCATGACTTCAAGTGTTTGTTTATCTTGGAAATAGTATGGAGAAAAGTTCACAGTTCCTATCAATTTAAACACTGTATTTTCCCTCTGTTTTATTATAAAGTCAGATTTTGAGGGGGGGGGGGGGGGGCATAATGTTGAGCTCCTCTGGCCACAGACGCTTATCTTTCGTGATGGTGGCAGGAAAGGACTCCTCTGCTCGATAGCCTCCCTGTGTTCTGGAGACACATCACTGGTCACTATCTGGACCCAGGAGTATGCTGTCAGCCTCTAGGTTCAGCAAAGCTCAGACCAGGTGCTGCTCAATAACTTTAGGACCACGGTCCCTGAAACAAGAAGGTTGTACCTCCTATTTTAGAACTAATTTATAATAAATTTCCAGACTGAACACAATACATAACAAACACTGAGTTCAGAGCGGTAGGCCAACTGCTATCTTCATCTGAAACAATTTTCACCAGTATACTCCTCCCTAATGGTTACTACGCCTCTGCAATTCCAGCATTATTTCTTTCTAGTCAATAAGATAGGTGTCAGTGTACTGTTTGGCAATTCCATGTAGTTTTACTTTCCTCCGACACCTTCTGTTCAGGTTGGAGCACTATATAGGCTTTACCTCATGTTCGCTACTGAACCACACATATATACAGACATAAACTACCAATTTACATTCAATTTTCATTAAAAGATATCAAATATTTCAAGCTTACCACAATTCATGGAATAATACACAGTTACGTTGACTGGCAATGAATATAGCACAATTTCGATCTGCCGATGTCCCAGGCTTTTATTTAGAAAAATATGCACTGGCGCTCAACGCACTGGTTCTTTAGTAAGTTTATTTGAAATAGTGGTGCTGACCTGACGCCTCTGATTGACTGTATTGGCGGGTCTAACCAATCGTGCCATGTTTACCCAAGCGTTTGAAAAAAAGTACTCCTACTCACGTTTCCCTAACAACAAAGAATCAATATTTATAGCCCGACTAATCGTGTTTAGCCTTACATTTACTTTCCGCCAATCAAATAGGAGATAACATGGGGACCTATTTCCCGTACAATGGTGGTGTGAAAATCTGCCACTGAGCGATTCTGATTTTGGGGTTGTCTGACACCCTCACTATTTCTTTTGGCTATAATCTGTTAATTCCTAGACTATTTGCGTAACGTTTAACATATTCTTTGTCAGCAAGTCCTAAGGAACCCAAATATATAAATTTAATGGGGCTAAGGGGCTGCGTTCAAAATATGTATTTTCCAGGATAGTCGTGTAGTTTTTTTTTTATTTTTTATGTTTAGAACCGCCACCTGTCCTGCTGTACTGTCAGACTAATGTCAGGATTTTAGACATAAAACAGTAGAATGTCATGTTTCCTAATAAGCGTTTTGTAAGTTTTTTTAAAACCTAACTCTCGTATGGGTAGTGTTTTTTTATCACTGTCGATTTGAAAAAAAGTTAGTGCTTGTGGCCTTACACGCGTGTTAGGGGTGGCATTAATTGTGTATCGCGAGACTGTGGTAGTATTGCCTGCGTTCCGGCTTTCAGCCCCTCCCTTTCTTTCTATCCTTAGTCCATCTGTCTTTCGTTTATGGTAACTTAGTGTATAAAATGACATGAATGGAATATTAAATATAGGTCAGCTTGCGTATCTCAAGGTTTTTCTTAGAAAGGCAGTACACGTTTTATCGTAGAAAGCGGGTATTGAAGCAGTAGGCTTTTACTATCAACGTGAAACGTTACAATTTGCAGACGAAGGAGAAAACAAGGGGGATTTCGAGTACAGTCATTGTGACAGCACTGTTCTTTACCATTCTTCTTTCCTTTTATTAAATTTATTTGTTAGGCTTTACATTTACGTTTTAATTTATATATGTGGATTAGAACTTCACACGACACAGATATACCATTCAACATCCCATGGAGCATGCGTCTTCGGCAGACATAGGCTACGCCCCACTGTCGAATGTCATCAGCACAAGGTCTTTCCGTGTATTCTTTGTCATTTTGGTTTTGATTGCGTGTCCACTTTTCCAGATGTACTTGAATAAGTCACTGATTATTTTATCTTTGGTATTCCAGAGCTGGAACTGTCTCATGTTGCTGACGACGAGTTTCGTTAGGGCGAGTCTAACCCAATGGTGGAGTCCTCTTTTTAGCAATTTTTCTGCTAATTCTTATCGGATCCTAGTCGTTTGCTCCTTATTAGTGACCTTGTCATGCCATTTTGGTCTTTCTCATTTTCGAAGACTATCAATGCAGGGAATCAGTTTTTTTTTAAAGTTGGTTTTGAGGTTCTTCATGTTTCAGAAATATACATGGAAACTGACTTAACCTTTGAGTTTAGGATTCTGGTCTTTATAGCACTCTGGATTTCTGTTGATTTTCATGTAGTTCCGAGTAAAGTGAATTCTCATCTTGCTTTTTGTATCCTTACGTTGGCGTCACTATTGGTCTATCCAATGCTGTCTATACGGCTGTCAAGATGTTGGTACGATTCTACATCTTATGGATTTGTTTCATCAGATGCAATCTTGATGATGTCTCATGCATTTATTGTTATTATCCTTTACTGCATTTGCATTCCCAAGTTGTTAGCATTGATTACTATCCTCTGTTATTTGATGCGCAGGAGGATGCCATATAGCGTGATATGGACGGATGAGTGCGATGTAGCATTAAAAATGATAAAAAGTATTTTCTTCAAACATCCAATTTTGATGCTGGATAATGTGCATCTCCCATTTGTCCTCAGGACGGACGCATCTTCTGAGGGTATAGGAGGTTGCCTAATGCAAGAATACCATAATACTCTGCATCCGGTTTTATATACATGTCGGAAATTATTACCAGCAGACACCAAATATGCTACCACCGAGAGAGAATGCCTAGCCATTGTGTTGTGTGTTGCTAAGCTTTCCAAGTACCTGATGAGAGCTCATTTTTTTCTCAACACAGATTATAAACCTTTAGCATATCTGAGGACGGCAAAATCGCCAATAAGCCGATTAACAAGATGGTACCTACTGCTGCAACAATATGACTTTCCTGTAATACCTCTTGAGGGAAAATCCAATGTGTTCGCGGATGCTTTATCCTGTCTATAACTTATAATATGTTCACAGATAGATGTTTCATGAGACAACCTTGGATGATATTATTTTATGCTGATTTACCTGTAACTAGATGTAATACACTCTTTAATTGTTCCAGACAGTTGCCTTACTCTATGAGAAAACTGTGTTTTCATCTGGAGAAGGGGTTAAATGTCACATGATGATGATGATGTGTTGCGTACTTTTTCATAGATGGCAGTCTTAGGTCCTGCCTGTGTTAAAAGGTTACGCACCATTCTTATGATAGGAATATTATTTGTGCGTATGATTTATCACGCACGTGTGTGCACTATGTAGTGTATGAGAGACTCATAGCGCACGGGTTTCTAAGATCGAGAGATGACGTCAGAGAGTGATGTTGAAGGGTCAAGCCGGACCGTTCATCCGTAATATATTGTATTGTGTCCCTGATGAATGGGAATTATTTCTATGGAGGACTATTGGTTTTCTTATCAGAAGCCAACGTCTAGATGAATATGTAAGTCTTGCACCCATGTGTTGATAATAATCTTATTCATGATTTTAAGTGATGTCTCCACTCAATACTGGCATCTAGCTGGGGTCCTCATGGCAGGATTTCAAGAATGGATCAGATGAGCTGATAGCTTCACTGTTCAATCGTAATAGTAATCCTACGAGAGGAAATATTATTTATATATATTGCAAAATTGTATTACGAAGTGCCGACATCTCGGTCATGGCACGTAGTGGAGAGGTTAGCCAAGGATAGTCGCTAACATGTATTTTATCTTGATGTAGAAACGTGTGGATCTAAACTTTAATCAACTGTCTGAGCAGTCTATGGGAGAAGTTTATTTGAGCAAGACAGTATATTTTGGATGCCTTATCAAAGATTATAAAGATGTATATTAAGCCCGATGTCCTTGCAGAAGGTCAACGGCCGATGCCTTTGAAACTATCATAAAGACAGATTAATTGTATGAACTTTAGTTTAGCAAGGAAGAATATTGAACATTATGCCAGATTTGCACCATCCTATTTTATTATTGATCGTCCATGCATCAAACGTCTCGTCTGCTATTGAATATCGTGTTTGTATCTGTGAATAAATACATTGAACTTTGAAGACAAGCCTTTGCTGAATACTTCAGTTTGCAAAGTTCTATTGACATACTTGAAGTTCATTTTAGAATTCGCGTTATTAGCATGAACTGGCAGTTTCACTCATCATCGTCAACACCTTCAAACGTAATAACATAAAATCCGACTCCAACATGTCAGTGTAATACAGATATCGAGCATATATTGTATTGATGATGATGATGTCAGTGTAATACAGCTATCAAGCATATGTTGTAATGATGATGATCATTATTACGCTGATGATGATGATAATGGTCAATGTGTGTGTGGGGGGCAAATGATAAAGTAAGAGAGGTTGTTTGCGTAAACAGTAAATTGCGTAGGCCGGTGTGTATATTAAGTGCGAATGAAAAGTAGTCAATCTGGTTTGTACGTGAGTTTGCCTCGTGCGGATTGTGGGTCAAAACACGGGAGAATAGTTCAAGGTGCGAAGTGGTTAGTTTTGGACTGAGAGGTGAACTGGAAGGTTGCGTGTAGAGCGGAGAAGATGGCTAGATGTTATGGCTGAGTCTTGTTGTTTAATTCTGAAGGAAAAATTAGGAAGTATTACCTTGGATATTTGTATTTCATACAATGTTTGTGTTTCATGACTTTTCCGTCTTTGTGAACTTTCAGAACTGCCTTCTTATATATAAAATCCCAGCTTTTTCTGTCAATAATGCTCCCTAAAATAGTAACTCTCGCCAAAGAAAAGTGCACAAAGCACGGTGTGCATGTGCCATGTGAACGGCATGCGTGTTCAGCCTTTTTTAACCTCGGATGTAAAACAAATATTTTGATTTTTTAATACTCTTCCGAAAATAGTAACACTCGAATAAGAAAAGCGCGCAAGTGTTGGCGTGCATGCGGTAGGCAAACATTTGAACATATTGGAATCTTTTTGAACGAGCCAGTCTTCTCTCTCAGCTGTACGTCGCACTGTCTCGATCGAGAAATCCCAACAATGTAAAAGTACAAATTAAACCAACAGGAAATCAAGGTGCTCTTTTGATGGACAATCGAATGTTCACAACTAACATGGCAGCGAATTGTGATAGAATTTATCGTTGCAGAGAAGGAAACTGTTGTGAACATTCACTAGCGTCTATGTGATGTGTATGGACGTTTTGCAGTCGACAGGAGTACAGTCAGTCGCTGGGTTCGGAGAATCAAAGAATCAGGAAGTGGAGATACGGAGCTGTTTGATCGGCCGCGCTGTGGACGTCCTGCCACAGCCACCAACGCAGAAATGTTGAAATGCGCTGAGGGCATTATTCTTACTGATAGGCGAATAACTACTCAACAAATGGCCTTACAGCTGTCAATCAGCATTGGTAGTGCAAATGCAGTTATAAACCTCTCGGATTTTCTAAGGTTTGCGCAAGATGGGTTCCTCGAAGTCTCACAAATGACCACCGACTGCAAAGGAAAGCAATTTCTTCTGAATTGTTGGAGCGTTTCAGTGCTGATGGGGAGAACGTTTTGGCTAAGATCGTTACATGTGACGAAACCTGGGCACATCATTTTGAACCTGAGACAAAAAAGACAGTCAATGGAGTGGCATCATCCGCAATCACCACGAAGAAAGAAATTCAAGACAATTCCTTAAGTTGGAAAGGTCATGATCACTGTCTTTTGGGACATTGAAGGTGTGATTCTTGTGGACGTTATGCCAAGAGGAGAGACAATCAATTCGCAAGCTTACATTAAGACATTGAAAAAACTCAATAAACGTTTTCGCAGAGTTCGGCCGCACAAGAATCCAGCAGACCAGCTTCTCCTTCACGACAATGCGCGACCTCACACAAGTCTGGCAACACGGGAAGCAATCACCAAATTGGGTTGGACTGTACTACCCCATCCACCCTATAGTCCCGATTTGGCACCCTCTGATTTTCAACTATTTGGTCCACTTAAAGATGCACTCCGTGGGACAAGGTTTGAAGATGATGAAGGAGTGATTCATGCAGCGAAGAAATGGCTACATGATCAAGACAAAATCTGGTACGGGCTAGGAATACATGCACTTGTTTCGCGCTGGCATAAAGCCGTACAAGTTGATGGGGATTATGTTGAATAATACCGATGTCTACATGACATATACATGTATATTGTGTATAAATTTCATGCTTTTTCAATAAACAGCTCCTGAGAAAAACGATGTGGTGCATTACTTTCTGAATGCCCCTCGTATGTATGTATGTATGTATGTATGTATGTATGTATGTATGTATGTATGTGTGTGTGTGTGTGTGTGTGTGCGTGCGTGCGTGCGTGCGTGCGTGCGTGCGTGCGTGCGTGCGTACTTACGTACGTACGTACGTACGTGCGTACTTACGTACGTACGTACGTATGTATGTATGTATGTACGTACGTACGTACGTACGAGGGGCGTTCAGAAAGTTATGCACAACATCGTTTTTCTCAGCTAATAATGAAGATAGAAGCATGACATTTTGCACACTTCAAATATGGCATGTGCCAATTGTGTGCACCAAATTGCACCGCCACCGGCCAAATAATACGGCTGCCCTAAACCGTTGAAATGGAGCGTGTTAGCAACTTGCGTTATAAGCAGCGAATTGTGATAGAATTTATCGTTGCAGAGAAGGAAACTGTTG
>JAMPIV010017380.1:27500-30000 GCA_024509875.1 Oreohelix idahoensis
TGAGAGAACCTATGAAGAAATGAGGACATTTAATGAATGACTAATTTTGGTCTATATTCTATAGTGAGTGAAGCTCACGAGAGAGAGAACAGCCATGTTGAAATTCATATACTTTGTATTTATCGAGTGAGAAAAAGGGATGCCTGTACTATCGCTCGATGAACCAAGAGATCACTGCTACATGTGAGAACCCATGTCTGGGATTCCTATATTATGAAATATATATATATTGAACTTTACGTGAAGGAATATTCGCTAGACGAGGTTAGGTCTAGGAGCCTTCCTATGTATTGGTTATGGTCTGACGTGCCCAGTCAGTAAAGCCAGATGATTTACATGATGGAACGCTGAATGCTTATTTACGAATGCTCCATTATGATATTTGCCAAGCATGAATGCTAACTTAAGATGATATTCCTGTGATCAACATTATGCTGTCTATGTCGACATTTGTTCCTGTAACCATACACGTACTGTCCAAGTGTGCGTCCCATTAAATGTTATAAAAAGACCACCGTAGTTCCAGTACTTCTTGAATTCGAACAGTGTGAGTATGAGTGATGTACTACCAACCTGTCAACTCTATCGAATCATTCTACCATTCGCGTACTGACATTCAGATACACACTCATTGTTTACACTCACATTCTTGTCGGAGCCTCATCACGTTCCAGGACAAGATGACCTGTATGACCAAAACTGTGCTGGGTTTGATGAGTTGACAATCGTTACACTTTACTACACCAGTCCCAACATCTACATTTATCCACTGGTGGACATTCACATCATTTAGCAAATAAAGCATGATTCAACAACTAGTAGCCAGTATGAGTTAACAACTACACACAAAGAAAGAGTTTAACAATGCTCAATTGTGATGATAGTCTTGTAAAAACTGCAGCGATAAATTCGTTAGATAGACATATGAAAAAACGTAAAATAGACCAAGGAAGATGACGATGGGCCTAAATACTGTGCAAGAGCTAAGAGGAGTGGCGTAAATGAAACAAACCATCTGGCTGCCTTATGATCGAAGGTGAATTGTGCCAGAATTTATCATTTTGGGTAGAACTGTATGAAGAATGCGTGTATGGATGTGATGTAAGTGTATGTAGTGCCATTACACTGTATGTATGTATGTAGTATGATGTATGTGAGTATGTATGTATGTATGTCATGTATGCTATTATGTATGTATGTATGATGTTGTATCACATAAATGTAAATGTATGTATGAACTATGTAAATGTCACAAGGTATGAATAGTGCGCGAAATGAAATGTGGGTTCTTGTGCGTTTATTCACCGGTTAAATCAAATTCTGGATATTTATTACCAAAACTGATAACCGTACTTTTTCTTGACTGAAAAAGGTGATGTATTTCACATTGTGATGTTGGGGGAGGCAAGTATGTAAAAAAAAAAAGCATTTCTCGTGCATTCTTAGTTGACACCCTTACGCCAGACCCGCCCTCAAAGACCCCAACCCCCCCCCCCCCCCCCCCCCCCCCCCAAACCCCCCCCCGCCCCCCCCCCCCACCCCCCCCCCCCCCCCCCCCCCCCCCCCCGTATTTTTTTAAAACTTTATAAACCAATAGTACGGAATTGAATGTCATGTTGTATGTTAACGGTACACAGGAGTTCTAAATCGCTGCCGTTGTATGTATGTAATCATGTATCAGATGTGAGGTACCCATGTACAGCTGGTTATGTATGTATGAATGTATGTTCCCTGTATGCTGCCGTTGCCTTCTCTAACTCAAGATCAGAGTCAGGTACCCTATTTACAGCTGGTTAGATGATGCGTGACCCTGTTCCCTTCCTCGCTGCCGTTGCCTTCTCTAACTAAGATCAGATGTCAGGTATTTTACAGCTATGTTTGATGATGCGTGACCCTGTTCCCTTCCTATGCTGCCGTTGCCTTCTCTAACTCAAGATCAGAGTCAGGTATGTATGTATGTATGTTTATGCTGGTTAGATGTATGATGCGTGTATGTTCCCTTCCTCGCTGCCGTTGCCTTCTCTAACTCAAGATCAGAGTCAGGTACCCTATTTACAGCTGGTTTATGACTGATGCGTGACACCTGTATAGTGTTAGAGACTTCACCATACTAGGTCCAGCATCGAGAGATGGGGCCTACCTAGCTATAAATGGGTACTTAAATTTGAGTTAGGGAAGGAAAAGACAGTGAGGAAGGAAACTGGTCTCCCCACCTCTCGATGCTGGACCTAGTATGGTGAAGTCTCTAACACTCCATAACCAGCTGTAAATGGGTACCTGACTCTGATCCTGAGTTAGAGAAGGCAACGGCAGCGAGGAAGGGAACAGGTGTTACGCATTAGTCTAACCAGCTGTAAAAGGGTACCTGCCTCTGATCTTGAGTTAGAGAAGGCAACGGCAGCGAGGAAGGGAACAGGTGTCACACATGTCTAACCAGCTGTAAAAGGGTACCTGCCTCTGATCTTGAGTTAGAGAAGGCAACGGCATCGAGGAAGGGAAC
>JAMPIV010017380.1:37500-315140 GCA_024509875.1 Oreohelix idahoensis
ATAATTTTCGAACTGTAACAGGGAGTTTTAAGGAAGCTGAAATTTTTCGGTCATATAAAAAGACATAATAGTCTGGAAAAAACAGTGATGGAAGGCATGGTCCCTGGAAAAAGGGGAAGGGGTCGACCTAGACGACGGTGGACCCAGGACATCACAGAGAGTCTGAACTTGTCTTTGGCTGATGCAGGTCGACTTGCCCAGAATCGTGATGCGTTCAGAGCAGCTGTAATGGAGACAACGTTCTGGAAAGAATACGTCACATGATGAACAGGGAGTTTAAGTGTCAGATATCCGTTCTAAAATTTGCATAAGGGAAATTAACGGATTTAGAAATGCAAATCAAAGGGCGAAAATCCGTGACTCATAAGTTTAATATCAAAGGGTGATAATCCGATGAAGTAGGGATCAACAGTAGTGTTTTACGTCCCTTGAGAGAAAAGTGCTGATTAAAGTTTTTGTTCTGTTTTTTTTTAAGTGAGTTCGACTACGCGAAAATAAATTGCACGCACGGGAAAGTTGTTTTTGAGTGAACTGTTTTGAGACAAACTTGATCTTGAAGTTTCGAAAATAGTCGTAGTGGTAAATCGACGTGTAGTTTAGGGCAGATTCGAGACTTGTTTAGCATATGTTCAGTAGAAATGGGCTGTCTCCCAAGTGTGTGTAAAAGATAGTATTTTATAGGTGGCTGGCGAAGTCGAGAGCTATTATTGAGTGATAAGGCCAAGGAGTCTGGCTTGCTTCTGTGGCGACAGAAAAGTTAATAAACATTCACTCAGACACTCGATCGCTTATATGCCACATATGACAGTTGTTGTGAGTTATTCTGAGGACAAGAAAGACAGTGTTGCCATTGTCAAGAATATGTGTATTTTCAAGACAACCAGGTACGTTGAGTTTTACCAACATATGATAAACTGTTTAGTACATGACAAGAACTAGAGACAGCAGCTAGTCCTGAGAAGTAGGGAATAATAGACCTTGGCGAATTTTCACCCCTGGCGATCAGGCCAGTATCTTCTAAGATATGCCAAGTTAAACAGAGAAAATACCAGAACATTTTGTAAAGACAATGTTGCCATATCAAGAATTTTTGAGGCACAAAAATATTGACAGTAAAAGTTTTTTTTTTAAGTATTGACCACCATAGCAAAATAGAGACAACTAGAACTACTGAAGTAGCATGAATGAAGAGAGAGAGCAAGATATTTGTACAAATAATTGAATCGAAATTGTTGCTGTACCAAACTGCCAACCTTAGGTGAAGGTTGGGCTCATCATTTCACATTCGCTACTTTATTTTATGTAAATAAAGTTCACCGTTATTTGCTACTGCTGTCGGAGTAAAGTCAATCATCGTTCACTGAGATCATTCATTGCTTATCTGTTGTGAGCTGTTGTCGTAACACCATCAATCAATAACCTGCCTACTGTTGGGGTAGTGATACGAATCCAATATACGATCATCATATCACTTAGAGAATTGAAGTATGAAATACTTATTGAAATAATGAAAAATGAAAGTCAAGCGATCATCATCATCATCAGCCAGCATATATGCCAACGGCCACATATAACGTCGTGATGCCTCGTGACCAGCCCTACAGTGAGGCAGTAGCAACGAGGACAACAGAACAAGAAAGACAGCAGATGAAGAAACTTTACAGCAGATCAAGAAGAAGCGTTGACGAAGAAGTACAAGAAACACAGCAAATTAACAAGTGCATATGAAAATTAACAAGTACAGATGAAGTAACACACGGCTGTTTGTGCCTTATACCCGAGCGATCTTTTAGTTTCGGTGACCGGAATTCTGACACCGGGTATAAAATTTTCATAGACACCGTAAAAAACTACTGAGGGTTTTTGCGGGGAAAATCAGCTGATGTGTGTGTAAAATCAGTAAAATATAAATCATTACACACTCGTTCTGGATAAACACAGCGCTAAAATTCTTTTGTGTACTATAACTTTGTTCTGTGTTCTATTTTTGATTGCATTTTTATTTGTTTGAAATTAGTTTTGACGGAGTTACAGACTTTTGAAAACAGCGTCATCATTTGAGGAAATTCATAAAATAAGTAATCTTTTTATTAATTTAATATCTAAAAATCGGCCCATTCGTTTGAGTTTATAATTATAAAGACTTCTCGAAGGGAAGCTAAAGATTATTTCCACATACTTTATTTTTTTTTGTTTCATATCTTGAGAATGTGTGGTAGTCAGTTTTGTGAGTTTGGCATTACAAGAACAAGCATATTGTCACCAGATTTTATAACATTTAAATCACTGTAAACGCATTCCTGATTGATACTCGCAAATCTTAAATAAGGTTGTTAAAAAATAACTTTTTGTAAAGCACCATCTGTTTTTGCATTTTCATTCATTTATAATGATATTTAGCTGTCTATATAAGCGTCAGAAAACATGTAAAGCTATAGATAGATTACTTCCACAATACTTTGATCTATCTTTCAAGTCTTGTTAATCTTGTATTTATAATATGAATGTCTTTTTTTTTATTGTGTGTGAGATAAGGACTGTTCCATTAGTGTTCTTTGGTAGACAATCCTGTGCACACGACGGCTGCCAAAGAATTCTAAGTAACTGTTTGTATATCTTCTTTCATTCAAAGTTACAATGCAGGTAGTAAATTTAGAGAAACCAAATTCTAAATCTAATACCATCCTTTTATTAATGGCTAGAGTCAGAGATACATATGATAATTTAGAAATATTTATGAATGGCATTAAAGCTCAGATAGAGTCACTAAAAGATTTAGAGTGGGATGGTAAAAAAGTTGTTGTTTTCTTATTCGGGGATTGTGACTTTTTGATGAAAATGTTTGGTTTGTCTGGAGCTCAAGGAATATACCCATGTCTGTGGTGTCTCCAGCAAAATAAGGAAATAAAGACATCCAGAGAGCATACAACTTGCAAACCAAGAAGTTTGGCAATGTTGATAAGAGATTACAATAGATATATGAAATATGGGAAAGGGAATAAAAGGCAAGTGGCACGTTACCATAATTGTTTACACAAACCAATGTTAGAGATTGAAATTGAAAATGTAGCTCCTCCTTACCTTCATATTTTATTAGGCATTGTTTTGAAACACCACAGACTTCTAGAACAGGTAGCCGATACAATAGACGCAAAGATATTTGAGAATCCGCAGGAGATACATGCAAACATTAGTACTATTAGAATAATTCAACTCACTGAAAGAAGCATTTGAGAAAGTACACAACAAAATATCACACAGTAAACCAATGGATAACAGCATTAATAGAGACTTATAACGTTCAGAAAGCATCCCCAGGCAATTTTGTATTAGAATGGGCATGCAGAATCATGGGAGAGCATGGAGAGCAAGGAGGAGAATTTGAACATTCCACTATTTCCAAAATTGAAAGACGCGCCAGCAGTATTAAAAATATAACTTCACAATTAAAATTTATAATGGAAACTCATTTGTTACAAATTTCTCCATCTGTGAATGTACAGATTCATCCTATAAAAAAAAGGAAGTGTGAATGACAATTGAGCGAAATTTTGGGGCTAGAGCAAATTATGGCAGTTGTTGCGTGAGAGTGAAAGAATTAACAGAGTGTAGAAATCATTTAATAGATGTATTTATTAAATACACCTATTTATCTATTAAATTGAACATTTAGTTTTACTCATGACCATACTCATTTTTACATGACCATCCTGATGTATGATTGAGATAATTGTTAGCTCTCATGTTTTGGGGACAATTGGGTGTGTTATTTTAAGGTAATAAATGTGGACTTGCAATTTAATGTTTCAATAATTAATGTTTGACACATGAAACCAAAACAAAACTTTGATATCCATTTTCTGCAGGTTTTCTACTTCTGATTTCTGTAATTTGTTATGCATGTTGATTGTGACCGTTTTAGTGTAAATTGCATTTGAAACAAACCATAACAAAATATTAAAGAAACGTAAATTTTACACTATTTCAGACTATTATATCTTCTGTTCTAATTGTGATAAAATGTTTGTTCTTGTTCTATAATTTACTCTAACATTTCTAGTCTAGCTTTACGCAAAATTAAAGCCGGTATTTATAATAATAAAGTAGCCTAAAAGCATTAATTAAGCCCTATCAAAAGTAAACACCGCCACATTTTTTCCCCTTAGGAAGTTGACCACGTGACTTCTGTCACGATAGCTATAAATAGCACGGTCAGGGAAAACTAAAAGATCGCTGGCAAACAGCCGTGGACACAGCAAGTCAGCAAAGTCAAGAAAGCATGCGTCAAGTTAACAAGATACGACAAATTAAGAAATCCTGCATCAAGTCAACAAGAAGAGGTCCTGCATCAAATAATTTTTTTTTACACCGTCCAACATAACCACTGGTGTGTTCCAATCTGCATATACGTACAACTTGATGAAATGTCATGACATACGCGCGTGAGTGAATTTAGATTGAAAACAGTACACATTCGCGATAGCTCAGAAATATTGTGTCTATGTAGTTGTGAAATAGTCTGGATAGACGAAAGTCGCCATACCATGCAACCAAGCAAGCACAGTTAGATTAGTCACATACACATTTTAGTAAATTAATTTAGATTAGTCAGTATATAGTTAATTTATACATTCATTTAGTTTAATTAGTTAGAAATTAGTAAGTTTATATTTGTTTACATTTTTTGTTTACAATCTTCAGTGTTGCCCATAATGTTTTTGTGTGGAATATTTCTATGAAGGTTGTTAGATAGTTTTTGTTCATTTTTCAGGACAGACAGGACACTAATAAATTTTTCTACAGTTATTTCCACTAACACTTCTTACAGGTGGTGCCATCATGCAGCAGCAGCATCCTACTTTGGGTGTAGACCCTAATACGGCCGCTATTTAACATATAGTCAGGACTCTGGCTACTGTTGATAGCAACGCTAAGTTCCAAAATATAAGAAATATCATAAGGCCATATGCAGGTAACCCAGGTTAAGTAGACAGTGGTTACTAGGTATTCAGAGATATTGTTTTTCGATCAGCGCTGAACAAGGAGATTTCAAGAAAGTTGCGTACCCGTCCTCAGATGGACTGGTAACCGACTTCATCAGGAGGAGAATGGAAGCCTTCCCTAATGAGACGTGGGAAGAGTTGAAAAAAGAGCTCATCAAAAGTTATTCGGAAATTACGGACAGCTCCTACGCTTGGACGCTTTTCATGGCATAAGACAACGGACACAGGAGTCGACACAAATGTTCAATGACAGGTTATTGAACTTGGCAGAGGAAGCCTTTCTGGGACAGGACATCAACCAGCAAGAAGTGGAAAAACAATTTATAGGGATATTTGTTAACGGACTAAACAGTACTCTAATGAAGCTACATTTGCTTCAGAAAGATCCTACTGTCAAGAAACTACTTACACTGTGGATTTTAACACATGATAAATATGTACACTTTGGCTCATCATCTAAGGATACGACCACAGCAGACAATAGCTGACAATAATTAAATATAACACCTTTAACAGGTAAGTTCCCTTTTTATTAACCACTGCACACACGGAAGCCACACGCGGCTAGCAATACATATGAAATACAATGCAACAGAAATGCCAATATAACTTGCAATAGCCAACAACCCAATCTATCAGTATCGTACCCACTGGTATGTTCCTACCGGGTGAACATCACAATGACTTTCGCTCACCGGCTAAATCATGTACTAAGATCAGGCAAAACTAAACCACAAATGACTCAACATCACCGGCCTAAGGAAATGCCACTAGATAATACATTATCACTCTAGAATTATGCAATTTAATCCACACCGCATGAAGAAATGGCAAGCACTAAATCTGAACAATAATGGCAAACACTCCCCAGCAAAATGCTGACAGGGAACATAAAGGCGACCTGCCCGGACGCTAGCCAGAACTCTACTGCTTTTTGCGCCAGAATTTGAGTCCACTTCCCTTCCGGTCAGCTGACCAAACGGGTTTTCACATTAAATCAATGTTGTCACTCTCAGCGTGACCAACCTGATATTTCGGCAAACAAATCGCTGTGACACATACAATCGCCAGGTTGGGTGACTGCGCAGAATACACCCGAACACAAACTCATAACACTCGCAGACATAACCCGGACACCTACGGCATAATCCGACACACAAAATACTTATACTCAGGGAAAAGACAGACCTGCTCACTAAGTATATGAGTAAGGCGAATAGAAGGTCCCAGCAACAGAATGAAAGTGCACAATGGTACAGCAGAAACAGATACAACACTAGCAAAATGGCTAGTGCGTGAAGACATTGGAGTAGCCTTAATAGAAGAAGTGACAGGATAGTGATGCGAAATGGTACTACAGAAAGAAAGTTAGAAAAGAGACAACAACAACAAAGACAGCCAGATTGCTGGAGTTGGAAAAATGAAAAAGAGATTAGATTTGGAAAAATAAATACATCGAACAACAGAGCACAAGCACATGATAAGAAAGAGAAAGGATATTGCTATGCAACAAGTGGAAGACAACCACATGTCAGGAGATGCACATGAGAAATGTAACTACCAACCAGGCTATAGACAGTTGGAAAAAGACACAGTGGACAAATGTATACACTGGAAGAGTCTGCAAAACAGAAAGAGGATAATGACACAAAGACAAGGTAAGAAACATCAAGTAAACAAAGAGAGACGCCATATAACACCTGCAGTTGAGTTGGCTTACACATCAAACCCATGCTCATGTATAGTAGAGCTAAAAGGAAGGAAGTATAGAGCACTAGTGGACTCAGGGGCTACCGTTAGTCTCATTAGGTTTGGACTCTATAAGCAAATATAGAGTGTTGTACAATACAGCAGGTTATTTGCCACTCACGTCTGTGTCAGGAGAGAAGCTAATAGTAATGGGGACAGCGACGATGCAAATTGGAATCGGTGCAAAAACAGTAGAACATACGTTCTCAATAGTGAAAGGGATGACTAGAAATCTAATCCCAGGACGTGATTTTCTACACAGGCACAACGTCCGGCTGTATTTCGACCTGCATAAACTCAGGATCCAAGATGAGTACGTAAATTTACAGGACGATATACAAATCGCATCTGTAATCAGGACGAAGACAACAGTCACGCTGGAACCAAATAGAGTGGGCATAGTCCTGGGGAAAATAAAACGGTCCCCGTATTTTAGGCAGGGACAAACTGTCATGACGGTTGAGTTTCAGGACACAGACATGCTGGATGAGCCCGGTTTATCCATGGTGGAAGGAATGGTGCAAGTAGGGAAAAACGGACAATTTTCCATGATGGTAATGAATACCACAGGTAGAACCATCGGGATACCTAGAGGGTTCGTGGTTGGAAGAATATACGAAATGGAATGACAAGAAGAAAAACATAAACAAGAACCAACAGGACAAAGGGTCACAATGAATTGGAAAAGACAACAAAAGGGACGATATTGTCACATAGATAGGAGAAACAACTGTATACAAGGAGAATATCCAGGTTGGATAAATGAGAACAGAAATTATCCACGAGAGGTCATGCAGCGCAACAATATGCACTGGAGACAGAAACAAACAGGATGTAGAAATGAGGAGGTGAAAACGCATCACTGGGAAACACCAAGGATAAATCACACGGTGAATGCGATATACAACACGTATGGCGGTACAACATACCAGAATCAGCAAGAAAGAAACAACTACTTAAGGGGTAAGAACAGGTACTACCAAGACAAAGAAAACAGTCTACAAAAGCTTCACGAAAGGTTTGGGGAAATACAGAAAGAAATAAAGACACCCCAACACGACAGAACCCTTCAGAAGTTTATCATAGACAACCATGACGTGTTCGCTCTTAGCGATATGGAATTAGGAAGGACACAGACGGTGACAGTGGATATTGAAAAGGAACTGGGAAAGGTCGCCAGCAAGAAACCCTATAGGACTCCACTCAAAACCAGACAGTTAGTGGAGAAAGCTATTTTGGAGATGTTAGCCGCAGGGGTCATGCAGAGATCGCGCTCGGAGTGGTCGTCGCCCATTGTGATAGTCACTAAAAAGGTCGGCACACACATATTTTACTGTGACTATAGAGCGCTCAACAGCATTACAAAGACCGTAACACATCCCATTCCGAGGATAGATGACATCCAAGCGATGTTGGGAAAATCAGAGTGGTTCACCACATTGGATGCCAGATCTGGATTCTGCTGTATACCACTGACAGAGGATGCAAGAAAGAAAAGCACATTTTATACGCATGTAGGAATGTTCGCTTGGAATGTCATGCCATTTGGGCTGAAGGGCAGTCTCGCCTACGTATATGACGCTCATGGACGAACTCCTCAATGGCATGCAGAGTTTCGACATAGCATACATAGACGACAATTTAGTGCATACTGCAGGATCAGTACAGAACCATCTAGATCACGTCTCCAAAGTTTTCAACAGGCTGAGGTAATACAATGTCAAGTAAAAGTTGACGAAATTTAACTTTCTCCAGAGAGAAACAATGTACCGTACCTCGGATTTATAGTGAACAAAAACGGAATTAGACCGGATGAGGCAAAGGTCTGAGCCATTCGGGAAATGCCAACACCGACGAACGCCAGACAAGTGAGGGGTTTCCTGGGCACCTGCGGATATTTTAGGAAGCATGTCATCAATTTCATCCATGCTGCGGAACCTTTGATCAACCTAGTACAGAAGTATGCGCATTTTAAGTGGACGGCAGAATGCCAAAATGCTTTTGAATATCTGAAGGGAGCCTTGGCACACCCCGACCCCGATAAGACAATGATTTTGTTTACAGACGCTTCCGATGCAGCCATAGGAGCGTGTTTGGTCCAACCATCGTTGGAAAGTGAGGAACAGATAATACCGAACGTCGGGAATGAAAGACCCATTGTGTTCCTGTCACAAAAGTTGAGTAAATCGCAGAGGAAATGTGCGATTATTGAGAAAGAGGCGTTCGCAATTTATTTTGCGGTCCAGAAGTTGGACTACCTTAGAGGAACGCCATTCACGGTGAGAACGGATCACCAAACATTGGTTACATGGCTCACCAAAACATCAGAGCAGCCCCGAAAACTACAAACCTGGGCACCGAACCTCCAAAATTACGATGTTAATATAGAATACAAGGGGATTAACATATGTCTTGGGCCTGACCATGAAGGACATGTCACAGAGAGCTGAAATTTTGTATAGTGTTTATTCCTTTTCAATATAGCCACCGTCTGAATTGACACACTTCTGCCATCTCTGCTTGACCTTGAAAAGACCTTCGGAGCAGAACACCCTATTTTTCAAACAAAACCAGTCATCACATGCCAGTATAACTTCTTCATCGCTGTCAAAATGATTTCCTTTTAGCTGTTTTTTAAGATTTGGGAATTGAAAAAAGTCTGATGGGGCCAAATCTAGAGAATATGGTGGGTGTGGAAGAATTTCAATATTCAAATCGTTGGCTGCTAGCTGCACAAGCCGTGCTTTGTGAGAGGGTGCGTTGTCTTGAAGCAAAGGAAGATTTTGAGTGCGCGTTATCCCTCGTTTCCTGGTCACAACCTTTATTAGTTTTGTGAGAAGATCTGCATAGTACTGTCCATTAACTGTGTTGCCACGAGGCAGATAATCTTTCAAAAGGACTCCTTTGTCGTCCCAAAAAAACAGTATGCATAACTTTTCCTGCAGATTTCTGCGCCCTCGGCTTGACAGGTGTTGGGGAGCCCGGGGTTTTCCATTGCATGCTGGCAATTTTGGATTCGGGGTCATAATGGTGTACCCAAGTCTCATCTACTGTCACCATGGTCTCCAAAAAATTTTTTGACTGACACTTTTTGAGCAACTGTTGACAGCAATTTACCCTCGTTTGCTTCTGTTCACGTGTCAACAGTCGCGGAACCCAGCGTGCACACACTTTTCTCATGTTCAGTCTGTTGTGTAAAATTCTATAAACTGTTCTTTCATTTAGTTTTACTCTACTAGCTATCTCCACAATTGTCATTTTTCGATCGTGGTCAATGATTTTCTTCACTCTTGTTGCATTTTCATCGTTGCACTCTGAGGCTGGTCTACCAGATCTTGGCAGATCAGCAACATTTGAGCAGCCGCACTTAAACTGTTGACATCAGTTTTTTACCGAAGTATATGAAGGACAAGACTCACGAAACACTGGTTCCATCTCCCTGTGTATTTCTGTAGGTGTTTTTCCCTGAAACATCAGAAATTTTATCACAGCTCTGGCCTCCTTCTTTTCCATTGTTTTGTCAAATCTTTGGAGCAGCAGATCCGGTCAATAGGGTACACTGCGCCGTGCACCGTAGCGGGAAAACCCATTGAAGAAACAAACGCGTACTTTACACATTCAGTGCAAATATGATGAACTTTAAACGTGCCAAGTTTCATCTTCCTCCTGTGACTCCTTTATGGTCAGGCCCAAGACTTATGTCAAGCCCCTTGTATATCCATGGAACACAGAACACGTGTGCAGACCTATTGTCGCGAATACCGTTCAAGGACGAAGCGGAAATGTCAGAACAGGAGGTTATACCGGAGATCAGTGATCACTTCCGACAAGTGAAAGTGACAAACTCTAACCGTAGCCAACATGAGACAGGGTCGGACTTCGAAGGAAGCTTGTTGGAGCAACAGGAGAAAGCTGAACAATTTGACCTCGTGAGGGAACAAGGAAAAGATCCTAAAATAGTCGCCCTCAAACAAGAAATTGAAAAGGAAAGCAAAAGGGCCAAAAACTATATTGTCAGCCAACAGGACGAAGTAGTCGAATATATAGACCCTAAAGGTGACGGAGTACCGAAAAAGTACGTATCAAAGCAGTTGTTTCAAACGGTATTAAAGGCCTTTCATGATGACAACGGGCATTTCAGAAGGGATAAAACACTCCAATGCGATCAAGTTACGATATTTTTGGCCTACTCTCAACGAGGATGTGGCGACATATGTGGAAAGATGTCTAGCCTGTAAGACAATGAATTTGAGACCAATTAAGTGTCCCATGCAGGAGATGGACATTCCCAACTATACTTTGGAAAATATCAGTATCGACGTCTCGGGACCGTATCCGATGACTTTGTCGGGGAATAAGTTCATCATACACATTGTTGACATGTTGTCAAATTGGCCAGAATATTTTGCAGTAAAGGAAGCAACGGGTAGAAACATAGTGGACATAATGCAGACTCAGTTCGTACCTCGGCATGGTTGCCAGTACACCATTTTGACAGACAATGGCAAAGCATTTACGTGAAACGACTTCCAGAAGTTTGTCACCGATATGAATATAACCCATATAAAAACCGCCACCTACCATCCACAAAGTAACGGGAAGAATGAGCGCCTGCATGCCACGATACATAATATTATATCCAAATATGCAGAAGGAAAACCTGATGGTTGGGATCTATACCTGCCGCATGCAGTTGAGGCAATTAGGGTCAATGTCAATAACTTTGTCTCGGAGCGCATTATGGTTGTAAAACTAAAAGAAGGAGAAACCAGTCAACCTGGTCATAGTGTATGGGCCAAATGAGGATGAGAGAGCAGAGGTCAAGGAGGAATTCTTCGAGCTGCTTCAAAGGGCAGTGGATGACTGCCTAGATGAAATTATCATGCTCGGAGATTTCAATGCCAGAGTTGGAAATGACCATGCTAGATGGGGTGGAGTTATCGGAAGATATGGAGAAGATACTCTCAGTGACAATGGAAAGCGACTCCTTAGATTCTGCAGCGAGCAGAATCTGATTATCACAAACACAAAGTTCCCCCATAAGCGCATACATGCATACACTAGATGTGAACCAACAAAGAATGAGAAGTCAGTGATCGACTATGCCATTGTTAGGAGGAGCTCATTCAAATATATCCGGGATGCCAGAGTCTGGAGGGGGCCAGAGATTGGAAGTGATCACTACCTGCTTACAATCAAAAGAACAACTGAAAGAGTTGCTCAGCCTAGGAACTGCCCTACATCACGCAAGAAACTAAGTAAACGAACGGGAGAAATGAGCATTAAGACCTACAAGCTGAGAGAGCCAGAAATTAAGACCAGATATCAGGGTCTTATTGCTGCAGCGGTGAGCAATACAGAAGAACAACCTGATGACTTGGAAACCCTGTGGCTTAAATTCAAGGACATCATAAAGACAGCTGCTGCAGAAGCATGTGGTGAAGTCCGACTTGGGAACAAGAGAAAGAGGACACCTTGGTGGACAGAGGAAGTCAAATAGAGAAGAAAATGTCATGGAAACAATATTTAGGAGCTAAAAACACAACAGGACAAATGGAGAAATATAGAGAATATGTGACACTCAGAACAGAAGCAAAGAACAAGGTGCTAGTAGCAAAACAGAAGTCCTGGGAAGAATTTGGAGAAAAGCTAGAATAAGATGCGCAAGAAAAACAGAAATTGTTCTATAAGACCGTAAAGAACATGAGGAAGGAAAAACAATGCCCTCTCAAATTTAAATTTATAAAGGACAAGAAAGGCAAATTGCTTACTGCCCCGAAGGAAGTAATGGAAAGATGGAAAGAATATTTCTCAGAACTCCTGGATGGTGAGCGTGGTTAGGCATCAGAAATGATAACCCCTAGCACAGAAGAGAAAACCAATGATGGGGAAGATGTCATAAAGATGTAAGAATTGAAGGCAGCACTGGAGAAAATCAAGATGGGCAAAGCAGCAGACCATGATGGTATAACACCAGAAATGGTTAAGTACATGGGAGCATCAGGCGACCTATTACTCTTAAGGGTCCTACAGGCAGCGTGGTGCAACAAGACCATACCAAAGGATTAGGAGATTGCCATCATAACACCAATTTTCAAAAAGGGTGACAATCGACAATGTGGAAACCATAGAAGCATATCCCTTCTCAGTGTCCCTGGTAAAATCTACTCTAGAATCCTAGAGTAGAGACTCCGACGCCTAACTGAGCCACAATTGGATGAGGTCCAGTGTGGATTCGAGCAAACCGAAGTACTCAAGACCTAATTTTCACACTCAGACAGCTGAGTGAAAACGCCCTTGAGTATAAGAGTGAGATCCATCTTTGTTTCATAGATCTGGAAAAGGCGTTTGACAGGGTCCCCTGGAGCAAACTTTGGAACTGTTTGGCAAGGAAGAACATTCCAGCACCTCTGATTCATGCTATACAGAGCTTCTACAAGTCTTGCAGAAATTATGTGAGGACAGCAAACCATAAGTCAGAAGGGTTCAGGACCACCACTGGTGTAAGACAAGGTGATATCTTTTCATACTCCTCATGGACGATGTCATCAAGACATGCAAGGACAAGAAAGTATTCAGTGAGGTACTGGAAGATGAGACAGGTCTGTATTTCAGAGCTGGCATTTGCTGATGATGTTGCCCTGATTTCTAAATCAGAGGCACATCTCCAATCCAACCTGCAAGCTGGAGAAGATAGGGATGGTCATAAGCAGCTCTAAACCAAAATCCATGGTGATATCACGAGAAGAAAGAAATCAGCTTAAGCTGGGAGAACAGGTCCTGGGGCTATTATAGACCGAAAGGGGGGCATCAAAGAAGAGTTGGCCACTCGAAAAGCAGCAGCTGGAGACTTTTTCAGGCCACAAATCGAGGATTCCTCAGCAAGAGAGAGGTTGGTAAGAAAACGAAGATGGCTGTATACCGCTCCACCTATGTCCCAGTCTTGACATATGGATGCGAGTTGTCGGCAATGACTACAAGCTACAAAAACCAGATCCAAACCTCAGAAATGAGGTATCTGAGGAAGGTGGTTGAAGTAACAAGAAGAGACATGGTCCGCAACCAGACGATACGTCAAGGCCTAAAATCCCACCCCCTGCAGACCCAAGTAGAACAGTCCCAACTAAGATGGTTTGGCCATGTCTGCAGAATGGGAGAGATTCGCTACCACGACAAGCATGGGAAACAAAGAGCCAGGGATCCAGGACGACCAAGAGTCCGCTGGGAGGACAACATTAGACAATCTTTGAAGGACCGAGGACTGAAGTGCAACCAGGCCAGGAGGAAGACAGCCGATAGGATAGTCTGGCGCTCTCTCTTCCAAACCTCTACACCTCACGGTAGAAGGGGAATGACTAAGTAAGTAAATAAGTCAACGACTCCTCCAAGTTCTCGCCCTTTTATATGTTACACGGTAGAGAACCGGTATTGCCATTAGATACTCTATTAAAACCCAGGATAAATTATATGGGAGATAGCCAAATGGAAAATCTCATGATACAGAAACACATAGCACACAGGGTGGCAAGGAATAACATGAGAAAGACAGTGCAGAAAAAGAGAGAAAACACAAATAACAACGCAACGTTGCAGGAATTCGAACCGGGGGATATTGTGTACCACAAAATCCATATCAGAAACACAAAGTGCGGTGGAAAATAGATATAAGTTAATAAACTAATAAAAAGGTATTGAATCAGTTTTAAAAATAACAGTTCACATGAGACAAGGGACTTTTCGGGTTTTACCCTTCGTCAGCCACAAACAGGTGACAAAGACAAGAATTACATATAGTAATAGGTACTACAAAAACATACGATGATAAGAAACAATACAAAATGAGCGATACATGCAGATGGAAAAAGTACAATGATAACACAAGAAAATCGAAAAACCTAACAGAAATACCGAAGCAAAAAATTAAATAATAAACAAAACGAAAAAAAAAGAGAATGAACAAAACTTCGGAACAAGTCACTTAGCTAGAGCTGTAAATGCTTGGAATACACAAGATCGCAGTCCTCTCTCCAAGAAATCTCGAAGGAAGTGACGTATAAGATAGCGACAATTTTTAGAGATACAAAAGGATATGAAACGAACCAAAACAAAAGAAGATAGATCGAAAAAACAACGAATAAAGAAGAATGAAAGAGGGAGAAAAGCTACCAGAATTTATGCAAAATGATGTTGAACATTGAGACCTTCAGGACATAAAACGCCAAATTGAAAAATAAGACGATTCTCTATTAAAAAGCGAGTCCTGTCATCCACGACACATGAACGGAGGGCCGTGACATGGATATCGGATTTACCTGAATGGTCAGGCCTATTGAAATGAAGGGCCACCGATAAATGTTTGCCATGATAGATGTCATTCAAGTGCTCACGAAACCTGTCTGCCAAACGCCTGCCAGTTTCACCAATATAGGTAATGCCGCACCTCTTGCAGATGATAACATAAATAAGGTTTCTGGATTCGCACGTGAAAGACTCTCTAATGATAAATTTTCCTTTCGGAAAAGTGACTGTCTGAGTTTGGAGTACAAACGGACAGCTCTTACATATACGGCGTTGGCACGGTTTAGTACCAAAGTATGAAGGGCTAGTATGTCGCAGACGTCTGTGTACAAGAATATCCCTAAAATTCCTATCCCTACGATATGCTACCAAAGGTGTATCACGAAACAGCTCTCTGGTATCAGGATCAGAGTGGAGAATAGGCAGATGTCGAAACAGAATTCTCTTCACCGCCAGACAGTGAGGATGGAAAGTTAGAACCAGTTTGAGTCTGTCAGATTGGACAGAAGGTTTAGTAGTGAGTGCAATCTGACGAGTGACGCGTGAGATACGATAAAGAGCATCAGATAAAACATGTTCTGGATAAAGACGTTGGCGAAAGAACTCGAGCATCTCTTGAGCTCGCTGATGGAAATCATCGTCATCGTGACATAACCGACGCAAGCGAAGAAATTGCGAAAAGGGAATGGAATTTTTACAACTAAGAGGATGCGATGAAGTATAAAGAAGGAAACCGTGAGCGTCAGTAGTCTTATAATAAACAGACGTTTTAAGACCAGTAGGGCTAATAGTCACAGTGATGTCAAGGAAGTTCACTGAAGTCGTAGAAATTTCAGAAGTGAATTTGATGGCAGGATTGAAATTTCCAACATAGTCAATGAATCGACGGAGGTCTACCTCAGACATGTCTGTAATGCCAATACCATCATCAATATAACGACGGTAAAATTCGGGTATTGGTCCATCGTAACTATGAAAGACCAAATATTCAAAGTGGCCCATAAACAGGCAAGCGTAACTAGGGCCCATCTTAGTACCCATAGCAACGCCACTGATTTGGTTGAAGAATTGGCCATTAAACTCAAAAGAGTTGAGATTAAGAACCAACTCAGCAAGGCGAAAAAGCGGACCTGTACTTATAGTAAGATCAGTACGCTGGTCGAGAAAAAATTGGAGTGCCTTGAGACCATCAGCATGTGGAATAGAAGTATAAAGGGAACAAACATCTAGGAGGAAAAGACGGTCAAGAAAAACCGATGAAAACACATGTGCAACACTTGTGGATGCAGGAGAAGAAACCTATACAAATTCTTCCTGTGGATGGAAGTAAGAGGAACACATATTGGGAACCAAAACCGGGCCAGAGTGAAGAGGACACAACAGGGGAAACTATTTCCAGTGACGACTATAGAAATACACTAGAGAGCAATCAGATTGTAACTAGTCCAGAAGTACATGCAGAACCCACGATAACATCCAATCCGTTAACCCCCACCCCCACAAAACATACACCACGAACAAGATAAAGAGACAGCAAGCGCGGAGGTCCGATAGGAAAGGAGACAGACAGACGCACCATAAAGGCATACTAGAGCGACAGAGCAAAGTAGAAATAGAGTGGAGGAAGACAGGATAGTGATCACGCAGGATCCACAGGAAAATACGCCAGACAATGATATCCCAGAGGAGATAACAAGGATGAGAACCGAGAGGGATAACTCGGAAAGGGAGGCAGACATGCCAATGATGGAACGTAGGCAAAGATTACAAAAAAAGAGAAGAGAGGCTAAGAGAACAGGAGCAAGAGAAAATGCAGAGCAACAAAATATCAAAGGATAACCTCAGGACTTGGAAGAAACGCCAACAAAAGATTTAGATACGCAGGGAGAGATTATTCGAAGGAAGAAGAAACGTTACACATCATCAGATGATTCGTCCGATTATGAGAGGCGTCTCGCAAAGTTGAGAAATATAGAACAGTTAAAGGTGAGACCAAAGAGGAAGAGTAAGACAGAGAGGAAGAGTAAGACAAGAAATGGTGGTAGAAGAGAGGATAAGGAAAATATAACTGCACTTTGCGAATCTATCGATAGAAAATTTGTAGATTTGAAGAAGGACAACAGAAGAGGAACTAGAGATCGAAGAGAGTACCGATCTAAAAGTAGAGATAGAGAGAGAAATAGGAGAGATAACAGTAGAAGACGAGATACGGATCGACGGGATTGCCGATCCAAGAGTACGATCAGGCATGAATCTGATCGAATCAAAGGTAGTGATAGCGTGAGTAGTGTCTTTCAAATAAGAAGGCAGATTGGCGACCAAAGGCTGGAAAATACTATCAAGGAATTCAGAAATACGTTCAGTGGGACAAGAGCAGGCTGAAACAATAGGCCTACCAGGGTTAGCAATTTTATGCACCTTAGGAAGCATGTAGAAGGAAGGCTTACCAAGACTACTATCAAAAATATGGAGAGATAAAGCACCAGAAGGAAGAAGATCATCATGGACAAGGCCCCGGATAGTCTCATAAACAGTAAGATTATTCCGGACTGTAGCATCACCAGAACAAGGTGAGTAAAAGGTGGTGTTACCTAGCTGTGTAACTCCTTCATGAATGTATAGGTCCTTACGCCAAACAACCACAGCACCACCTTTGTCTGCCGGCTTGATAACAATATCATCACGGTTTCTAAGGCTTGACAATGCCCGCTATTCAAAAGACGTGAGGTTAGATCGACGGAGACGGCGTAGAGTAAGCTGGTCAGTGTCATGTAAAGTATTGGCAATATATAAATCCAGAGCACGAGAAGCTCCTGGAGCAGGAGTCCAATCTAGTTTAGGTTTGCCGAAACGACGAAAGATATCAGTATCGGAAACCCTGGTAGAATCATTATCCTTACGATGGTAATATTTGAGACGCATGCAACGATGGAAGCTGTGAACATCCTGAAGCAGAGAATATTTGTCAAAATTAGAACGAAGAGGAACAAACTTAAGACCTTTGCTCAGGACAGACAATTCATCAGGAGACAGATGCAAATCTGGAGGAATGCAAATAACTTTAGCTTGGGTAGAAGACTGAATAGAGGACCCTGAAGGAGGTTGCGGACGGAGGTGGCGCAATTTCTCTTTTTTATGCGTGCACAAACGAGTATACAGCTCCCTATTCGTGTCATGGATAATAGTGCGAATAAGAGGGAACGCTGCCGGGCACAAAGAAGTCAGTAGACGTAGCTGTTGTGTAAGGTTGAATTTTGAAAGTTCAAACTCAGTCATCTGGCGTTTATGTATAGCAATGACGCACCTCATACGTTGGAAAGAACATTTCTTCTCAACTTGTTGTAAGCGGTGCTGGTCAGCAAGATGAGGAAGTCCCGCCGATAGATGGAAGCTAGAGACAAATCCTTTGGGAATAACTCTAGCATGGAGACAGTTCTTGCGAAAATTAATGTGATATGTACAGCGTGTCTTCTTGTATATAGTAAAGGCTAAGTCACAAGCAGTACGAGATATATCAGAAGGCATGAGAGAAAATGAATGGGTGATAAAAGAATGAAGAGAAGAAATCAACTGTTTCTGATAAGGCATAATGAACAAATGTAAAAATATGAAACAAGAGAAGCACACAAAATATAGTAGTCACGAAACGGAAACAGGGTAGCAGCAATGATTGTAGTATAGTATAAGTAAATAAAGTAAGGGGCTGCCGTAAAACTGGTAAGGAATATAAGTTAATAAACTAATAAAAAGGTATTGAATCAGTTTTACAAATAACAGTTCACATGAGACAAGGGACGTTTCGGGTTTTACCCTTCGTCAGCCACAAACAGGTGACAAAGACAAGAATTACATATAGTAAAATAGATCAACGGGTTTCAGGTGTTGCAGTGGTTATCGAACACCACGTATCTAATCGGTAAATACGGTCAAGAAAAACCGATGAAAACACATGTGCAACACTTGTGGATGCAGGAGAAGAAACCTATACAAATTCTTCCTGTGGATGGAAGTAAGAGGAACACATATTGGGAACCAAAACCGGGCCAGAGTGAAGAGGACACAACAGGGGAAACTATTTCCAGTGACGACTATAGAAATACACTAGAGAGCAATCAGATTGTAACTAGGGCAGAAGTACATGCAGAACCCAGGATAACATCCAGTCTGTTAACCCCACCCCCACAAAACATACACCAAGAACAAGATAAAGAGACAGCAAGCGCGGAGGTCCGATAGGAAAGGAGACAGACAGACGCACCATAAAGGCATACTAGAGCGACAGAGCAAAGTAGAAATAGAGTGGAGGAAGACAGGATAGTGATCACGCAGGATCCACAGGAAAATACGCCAGACAATGATATCCCAGAGGAGATAACAAGGATGAGAACCGAGAGGGATAACTCGGAAAGGGAGGCAGACATGCCAATGATGGAACGTAGGCAAAGATTACAAAAAAAGAGAAGAGAGGCTAAGAGAACAGGAGCAAGAGAAAATGCAGAGCAACAAAATATCAAAGGATAACCTCAGGACTTGGAAGAAACGCCAACAAAAGATTTAGATACGCAGGGAGAGATTATTCGAAGGAAGAAGAAACGTTACACATCATCAGATGATTCGTCCGATTATGAGAGGCGTCTCGCAAAGTTGAGAAATATAGAACAGTTAAAGGTGAGACCAAAGAGGAAGAGTAAGACAGAGAGGAAGAGTAAGACAAGAAATGGTGGTAGAAGAGAGGATAAGGAAAATATAACTGCACTTTGCGAATCTATCGATAGAAAATTTGTAGATTTGAAGAAGGACAACAGAAGAGGAACTAGAGATCGAAGAGAGTACCGATCTAAAAGTAGAGATAGAGAGAGAAATAGGAGAGATAACAGTAGAAGACGAGATACGGATCGACGGGATTGCCGATCCAAGAGTCGAGAGAGGGAGAGAAATAGAAGCGGTAGTGGAAGGAGAGAAACAAATAAGGATCGACGGAGATATATCTAGTAGGAGAGAGAAGACGAAGAGAAGAGATGATACTAAAAGTATAAGTAGAGGTCGGAGCAGAGACCAATCAAAGAATAGAGAACCTGAAAGAAACTCAGGGAGCACGAGAAATGAAGAAATTGACGGTAGAGAAAAACCAAACCAAATGGTGGAAGAGGTAAGGAGTAGAGAAGTTTAGACAAATTCAGGAGACACTAGAGAGGTAGAGAGAAAACAAAGTGTTGACGACGTCAGAAGAGTAGAGGAAACACAAAGTATGGATAAACAGATAGCGTTAGCGGTGCTTAAAAGTAAAGAGACAATGATGTTGAAGTTGATGGAGCTCATAAGTAAATAAGGAGAAAGGGAGTGGAGACATGGAAGAGGCTATGTGAGGAGAGGCATAGCATGAAGTTTACAGTAGAATATGGCGGCGGTATCTAAATCTTGCGGAGACTTATGTATAATCGTTCTATAACGAGCACACGTATAGACAACTGAGTACACATGAATGATATGGTACTGCAGTAGAGGAGGAGATGAGTAAGGATTAAATAAGAGGAATAACTTAGACTAGAGGCCATGGGAGAATGGCGAGCGTAATATATGAGAAGACATAGAAGTGTCAGAGAAGAAGAATGGGGAAGAGAAGCCATAAGAGATGGCGAGTATAAGAGATTTGTGATAAATGAGAATTGAAATACTGAGAAGCCGTAGTGAAGACGGCAAAGAAGATATAGAAGTGTCAGAAGAGATAAGGAGAAGAAGAATGGGGAAGAGAAGCCATAAGAGATGGCGAGCGTAAGAGATTTGAGGAAAATAAGATGAAGAAATAAATAAAATTAGGAGAGGCCATAGAGAAAATGGCAGAGGTGAAGCAGATAAGGGCCATGAGGAAATGGCGACAATATGGAGACAAATGACAATAGAGAAGCGATAGTTCCAGAGGCAATGAAAGAGATAGAGTCGAAGAGGACACAGATTTTGCAGCTGTTGCCAGAGTCTCGAGAAGACTTTGTGAGAAGCTAGTCTTCTCTGAACACATAGAGAGTAACATCAAATGGAGAGTTCCATAGGGAGCAAGTATGGAAAATAGGAGAAGAAAAGAGGAAATGGCAGAATTATGAGTATAATGAAAAGCCATAAAGAAGATGGCAGAGTTATAAGGGATAAAAGGAAAATAGAAGCCATAGAGCAGATAGCAGATATATAAGAATATAGAGAGTATAAGAAGCCATAGAGGAGATGGCAGATAGATAAGAAGTATAAGGAGTATGAGAAGCCATGGAGAAGATGGCAGACATGTAAGAGTATAAGAAGTATGAGAAGCCATGTACGAGATGGCAGAGATATATAGGAAAGTTCCAGAGGGAACGAATATTACAATGACAAGCCATGGGAAGTTGGCAAAGGGAAAATTGAAGGTTCTAGAGGGAACGAATATATAATGAAGAAACTAAGAGAAAACTATAAAAGAGACAAAATAAGATGAGATTAGAGTTCTGGAGAGAAGAAAGAGGTGGAAGTGGCCATAGCAGAATTGCAGACTTATATGAGAAATAAGTGATAATAATGAGAAATTATGTGGAGACATTTAAATATAGAGAGTGTGGAAGAAAGGTTCCAGAGAAGGGAACTTACATGGAATACATATTAGGGAGAGATGAACCAGGTATATGAGATGGAGACAATAGAGACGAAGGGAAGATAAAAACATGGGAAACGGGCTTAAAAGGGATCTGAGAATAGAAAGGAGCATAGGCATACACAAGTTGTAATGCACGATGGAGTAAGTGACAGTCCAATGGGGAAAGGTACGCAATGAAGAAGATAAGTATAAAATTGGATAGGTGTTATGTAGAATTCCGGAATTTATGAAGTATTTCGAGTAGGGACCGCCGCTTAGGGTCAGCAAGATAGAGGGATTAGTGGGGGTCAATATAATAACAGTGACCACGATGGTTGAATGCGTCACAGCTGTAAATTTTGTAAATACTTAATTAAGTAACAGGCAGTTACATGGATAAAATGGAATGAATGGAGAAGGTAGAAAGTAACAGGCAGTTACATGGATAAAATGGAATGAATGAAGAAGGTAGAAAGTAACAGGCAGTTACATGGATAAAATGGAATGAATGGAGAAGGTAGAAAGTAACAGGCAGTTACATGGATAAAATGGAATGAATAGAGAAGGTAGAATGATGACACTAAATATGGGTTTTTCTATAAATGGTATCAGGAAGAAGATGGAGCATAGGGGAGAATGATAAAATGCGATTTGGTTGATATTATTGAAAATGTTGTTTTTGGAATACGATGTTATATGAAAAGGAAATAACTATATAAGATGCGAAATTTTGTTGGATAAAATGTAGTTTGATAATGTGAATTGAGAATTTTGCATGTTCGCCTTGTTCTGGAGGCAAGGTAATAGTAAATATTTTGTTGTACACATGTGACGGGTCATGTAAACCATTTTTTGACAAAAAGTGTCACAGATGAGTAAGGATTGAGAGACTTGACGGATAGAACGAGAGACTTCTTTTGTGAGACGGAGACGCAGTAACACGCAGTGAGACTGACCATAGGTTAACGATAGATTAGTATACAGGGCACACACAGAATGATGCTTACTACCAGCTCCACAGAAGAGAACAAGTGGTAATCTTCAGACTCCGCACTGGCCACAACAGATTGAGATACCATCTATTCAACAAGCTAAAGATAGGAACTACCAATCAGTGTAACTGTGGCACCGATAAAATGACTGCTGAACATCTGCTTCAAAGTTGCCCCTTATATGCGGCACAGAGAAAGTGCATATGGCCGACGCCAGCTCCTTTCGTGGAAAAGCTTTACGGGGATTCAAATAGCCTCAAACTGACTACTGCTTTCTTTGAGAACATTCAAGTGGACGTCTGAGAGTGTACGAAGAAGAAGAAGAAGCAGTATATATAAGGTCGGGTTTTTTGTAATAGGGAAAAAGCTTCTCTCTAAGTCGAGAGTTATTATAGGAGTCTGGCTTGCTTCTGTGGCGACAGGAAAGTTAATAACTATTCACTCAGACGCTCGATCGCCTATATGCCACATATGACAGTTGTTGTGAGTTATTCTGAGGACAAGAAAGACAGTGTTGCCATTGTCAAGAATATGTGTATTTTCAAGACATACAGGTACGTTGAGTTTTACCAACATATGATAAACTATTTAGTACATGACAAGAACTAGAGACAGCAGCTAGTCCTGAGAAGTAGGGAATAATAGACCTTGGCGAATTTTCACCCATGGCGGTCAGGCCAGTATCTTCTAAGATATGCCAAGTTGAACCGAGAAAATACCAGAACATTTTGTAAAGACAATGTTGCCATATCAAGAATTTTTGAGGCACAAAAATATTGACAGTAATAGTTTTTTTTTTTAAGTATTGACCACCATAGCAAAATAGAGACAACTAGAACTACTGAAGTAGCATGAATGAAGAGAGAGAGCAAGATATTTGTACAAATAATTGAATCGAAATTGTTGCTGTACCAAACTGCCAACCTTAGGTGAAGGTTGGGCTCATCATTTCACATTCGCTACTTTATTTTATGTAAATAAAGTTTCACCGTTATTTGCTACTGCTGTCGGAGTAAAGTCAATCATCGTTCATCGAGATCATCCATTGCTTCTCTGTTGTGAACTGTTGTCGTAACACCATCAACCAATAACCTGCCAACTATTAGGGTAGGGATACGAATCCAATATACGATCATCATATCACTAGAGAATTGAAGTATGAAATAGTAGTCAAGCCATCATCATCATCAGCCGGCGTATATGCCAACGGCCACAGAACAGCCCATAGACACTTTACATTTTAAAAACTAATTTACTTACATTTCGACAAAATACACAACTGCTGTAGCTGCTGAATCTATTCAACTATGCTCGGTCCACACAATAAAGAAGCTGGAAGACAGCTGATATTATTACGTGACACATATGTGCTGACTACTGGTTTACTTCTATCTGTCTGTAGACTGCCTTGTTTGATGTTCAGAAAGAGAGAACGAATGAACTATATTTTCAAAAAGTTAAGCATCGGGCACACAGGTCCGCCCAGAGAGAGCGAGAGAGAGAGAGAGAGAGAGAGAGAGAGAGAATTTTTACTGAGGAATTGTCACTGATTTTTTACTTCGTTATAGATTTTAATATTTATTTCTACGTTTTTACTTTCTATTTGGAAGATTTTAGACACACGATAGATCGCCCTCTGGCGCTTTGCGCCCGGGTGATAACCCGAGTTGTCGGTACCTGAAACCGGCCCTAATCGGGACTGAGTACAAGGATATATTCTAGCAAGAGGTAACTTGAAGGCGCAGCTAAGACCCTGCAAGAATAACAACCATACGATCATTTAAACCACCACACAATCAATCCAAAGACCACCAGTAAATAACGCGTGTCCCTTAACGGGAACGGTGATCGAGAACAGAGATAATGAAGAAGCTGTTATGTCTAATTAAATGCAAGAAGACGGAACTAAACGAAAATGGGAAGAGGACTTAATCCGGAAGTAATCGAAGAGATATTGACGTCACAAATGGAAAGACCTCTAAAGCATCGTTTATTTTCTTGCCTTTTCTGTTCTTTTCTAGAATTCTTCAGTTTGCGCTGTCTTATCCTTCACTTAACATCAGGGGAGGTAAGGAAAGGTACGTGTCTTTATTTTGTCCCCACCCCACTCCTTGAAACATGGACTACCACAGGTCGTTTCTCTTGGCAGCAGACCGTTTATTTATTCCGCTGTTGGCGCTTTCAGTTCGGAGTATTGGCAATAAACTTGTTATTTCTGAGTCTTAAGAATTACTCTGCTTATCGATCTTGTAAATGGCCGTGCTTGACTGAGAATTCTAAGCTTCTGTCTTGGACTTATTGTATTGTCTTAGAAAGGGGAGAAAGGGTGGAAACAAAATAAGGTACCAGTATTCTTTTTAACCTTTTTTTCTTCTTCTTGTGTAACACTGAATATAAATAACAGGCCATTCTTCTTCTTTCACCTTTCATCTCCCAAAGGAGCATAGGCCTTCAACAAACGTATGCCAAGTCTTCCTGCCCTGCGCAAACTGCTCAAGGTCATTCCATGTCTTCTTCATCCCCTTCAAGTCTGTCTCCAGTTCTCTTCTCCATGTGTTCTTTGGTCTTCCTCTACCTCTCTTACCCTGGGGATTCCAAAACAAGGACTGCCTTTTAATGCTAGCAGATTCACTCAATGTGTTTCCTGTCCACCTCCAGCGTCTTCTTCTCATCTCATGTTCCGGTGAATCTTGTCTAGTTCTTGTCTTCAGTTCCACATTAGTAATCTTGTTACATCACTTCAATCCTTCTATTCTACGCAAACACCCATTTATGAAAGTCTGTAGCTTTTTTGTTTTTGTTCTGAATGTTTCAGAACCATACAATAAGACTATCTTAACATTTGAGTTGAAAATTCAGATTTACGTGTTGGACCTGATTTTTTTTAAATCTCCATAAATTTCTCAGTGCAATGAAAGCTTCTCTAGCCTTTTGTATTTTTTAAAAATACGATCGTCTGCTTCTCCAACAGTGTTTATATTGCTGCCAAGGTATATGTATGACTCTACTTATTGTAGTGTTATTTCTTACAGTACTATAGCTAGAGGAAAGATATAATGATGGTGATATTATCCTGGACAAAAAGATGTATCAGATGATACCATGATAGTGCCAGATAAGAGACTGGTCTTACAAGAAATACCCCATTCTCTGAAAAGAGTAATGGTGTATCGACATCAAAGGTATAGTCAAGCTGTATAGGTTCCTAGATGAGATGGTAATGTACTATCTAGATTCCTATGGGCTCCTCTCCAGACTAACCTTAGACAATGACTCTGCTAGGGGTAATTAACTACACAACAAGAACTTTAAACCAAATTTAAATAATTCACTGAAGCCTCTGGGTACAATTTATAATTTATTTATATACAAGATCTTTTCTTCTTTGTTCTTTGTTAATTTTCAAATAAAATTCAATTGATTGCAAAATAAATTATGGGTCACTTTCATATACACAACATATTTACAGTTAATGTCTTAAACTAATATAGTTCTTATTCACTGTTTTCTTGCTTCCTGATGGAATACGTCTCTATTTTTGTGCTTTCTTGTATAGATGAATATAAATGTTACTTTATGACTCATATGACTGTCAAATGTCTTCTATATACACCACAGCGTTTTCATCATCACATAATTTATTCGTAGGTGGGTTTATGGTATTTGAAAGTTGAAGTAGCCTAACACTGAGCTACTTATCTGAAACAAAGTCCTTCCTAGGCATCGTACAGCAGTATGATTGGATAGAACCCCACCACTGCGGGTCCTCCACTCCTCAAGATGACACAGTTAATACTGGCAAAAGCTCTGACAAACTTGAACATCTATTTGCTGACTTGGTCACTATAGGTTTTGTATGACACTCAGGGCAGGATATAACCTGAAACAATATATACAACCTACGTAGTATCGCTCATTGTCTCCTTAGCCAGTCAGGAGGTATAATGAGACAGTTCAGACAAGCTGTGGTTAATCACAAGAGACATAGTAAGTCATGAATAACACAATTCATTCCAGTTCTAGCACAATAGTTCAGTAATTCACTTGTTACAGTTTTGTCCATGATTTGTTTCTATAAAATCATATAGGCCTTATGGTAATCATTGTGTCATATATAAAATAATACAGAAAATCAATCTGTTATAGTCATTCTTTCCTCCAGTTTGGATAGTCCTTTCCAGCAAGCATAATATCTGTAACATGCTTTCCACAAACCATTAGCTCAATCCATTCGTTCTACTGATTTAATACAATTAAACCCTGGGTTTTCCTCCAGAAATAACACAGTGTGATTCTACACATACCTAATTAACCATTAACACACATTGATAATATGTTTACATATATATATATATATATATATATATATATATATATATATATATATATATATATATATATATATATATATATATATATATATATATATATATATATATATATATATATATATATATATATTGTGGTGAGATGGGATGTTATAAATATGTATAGGGGACTTAGTGTACTGACTGAGATCAGCTGTGAAGGTATATATATCTAATAAGAGTAGTGTATTATATATAACCTTACTTGCTGCCACATATGTATACCTCAGTCAGAATTATTCTGGAATAGTGTGATGACTACGTTGTATGTCTAGGGTATGTGTATGATGAAGTGTAAGTCATAACAACAACAGACAGATAAACAATTTAATTTATTCCACCACACTTGACAACACTGTGACACTCACATACATATAACACTCTAAAGGATATCTTAAAGGAGTCACTGATAACTTTTCAAATAACAATATGTATTCATTGCTGTTATGAATGAATATGTGTCCTGATTCAAATACAAAGGGAACCAGGAATCACAATCAATTTTACTTACAAGTTATATGTACAGAATTTATCAATATGAATATTGTAGTGACATATATTATTAAAAGTATCCTATGTGTGTCAGTTGTGTAGTAGTAATATGAGGTAATACTGGTTTTGTTTTGTTCAAGCTCTGTTGGTATTTGTCATCATGACTTCAATAGTTTGTCTTTATTGGAACTAGTATTGGAGATGTTCTCAGTTCCTGATATTAAAACAATTTACTTCCCCTCTTAAGTTTATGTTACAATGTTATTTTAAGATGGGGGTACATAATTTTGAGCTCAGCTGTACATATAGACGTGTGTTTTAACTATTAGACCCGCGGGGAGCTTTTCTTGAATTTATATAATTGAAGACGCGAGGTAGAAAATAGTGTAAACGTAAATTTATCGCGCGTCAGATTATAACATGATTTGTATTGCATTTCGTGTTTTTCTATCTTTTATACAGAATGATCATTCAACCTAGCATCCCAGCAATTAAGCAGCAATTAAGCAGCAATCAATTAATTAATTATATACAGAGTCCTGCCGACTCAGTTCGACAACTCCAGTGACTTATGAACATTATTTAAAATTTAATCTTTGTGGCGATCCTGTTGAGATTCAGCTATCTGAAGTTTACAGAAATAAAGCAAACCCAAAGACTGTTTTAACATCCCAATTCATAAAGTCGTTTTAAAGTTAAACTGGAGAAGAACACTTGCCAGTAGCAATATTTTACTTACTGCTCTATTTGTGAATGAGAACATAGATTTCCCTGAACACTGTTCGTCAAGTACTTTCACTGGATTTTTAACAACACCCCGAAGAAACCATACCACAGTGTTTAGTCTTTATCATCACGCTTCAGAAATATCACCACCAGCGGCGAACCTAAGATACCCATATTACTTATTTGTAGCTGTATTCACGTATTGTATGTGCGTTTGAAGCACCAAATTGGTGTGTTGTCGTAGATTTTTGAAAGGGGAATTAAGACTTGGGTTGGTCCCTTCTGAATAGATTTGAATAAGTGATAGTCACCGTGAGAAGTAGTAATAGCAATAGATTTCCACGAGTGAGATGGTAGAAATGTGATAGAGGCTGTCTCTGAAATCAAGAAATCTTCTCTCTTTCACCTATCTTCTACGACAGCTTTAGATTGAGTCAGACAGTCTACACACATATATATGAAATATATATATATCCACTCACATACATACACACATAAGACGACAGTTAGACGTACAGACGTGGGAAAAACTATGACAATGATTATATGAATAGTCTCGAACGAGCTGACAAACACGCTGATTAATTTCAAGAGAAATTTTAATTATCATCTAAAATTTCTTCACAACACATAGAAATTACATCAAAGCATATACACATAGTCATAAAAAAATCAAGGAATTGCTACAAGAAATGATAGACCCACAGTTAGATCTTATCCCTCGAGGTATGCCCACAGTCCTGTTGGAAGAAAGTGATAGCCCCAACGAAACAAGGATACATAGGATTAGGCCTACTATTTCCCCTTCTTAAGGTATGGACAGACTTGATATCTCTGCTCTATTTTAAGGGAAATATGATTAGCAATACTTACATACAGAAAGTTAAGATAGCAAAATGGGAGCCCAATTACAACTGTCGTGAGAAATTCTAATCCACATATATAAATTAAAACGTAAATGTAAAGCCTAACAAATAAATTTAATAAAAGGAAAGAAGAATGGTAAAGAACAGTGCTGTCACAATGACTGTACTCGAAATCCCCCTTGTTTTCTCCTGCGTCTGCAAATTGTAACGTTTCGCGTTGATAGTAAAGGCCTTCGGCAACATACACGCGTTTCCCCAACACAATCAAATATGTACTCCAATTCTAAGAAAAACCTTGAGATACGCAAGATGACCTAGATTTAAAATTCCATTCATGTCTTTTTATACACTACGTTACCTAAAACGAAAGACAGATGGACTAAAGATAGAAAGAAGGGAGGGCTGAAAGCAGGGACGCAGGCAATACTACCACAGTCGCGCGATACACAATTGCTGCCATCACGCATGTAAGGCCACATGCACTAGCTTTTTTTTCAAATCGACAGTGATAAAAACACTACCCATACCAGAGTTAGGTTTTAAAAACTTACAAAATTCTTATTAGGAAATATGACATTATACTGGTTTACGTTTGAAAACATGACAGTACCCAGACACCCTAAAGTTTGGAAGTGAGGAGGTAGTAACAGCACGACTATCCTAGAAGAAAATGCATATTGGCTCCATTAAATATATATATTTGGGTTCCTTAGGACTTGCTGACAAATAATATGTTAAACGTTAAGCAAATAGTCTAGGAATTAACAAATTATAGCCAAAAGAAAATAGTGAGGGTGTCAGACAACACCAAATTCAGAATCGCTCAGTGGCAGATTTTCACCCCACCATTGTACGGGAAATAGGCTGACATGTTACCTCCTATTTGATTGGCGGAAAATAAATGTAAGGCTAAACACGATTAGTCAGACTATAAATACTACTTCTTTGTTGTTAGGGGAAACGTGAGTATGAGTACTTTTTTGAAAAGCTGTGTAAACATGGCATGATTGGTTAGACCTGCCAATATAGTCAATTAGAGGCGTCAGGTCAACACCACATTTGCAAATAAACTTACTACAGAATCAGTGCGTTGAGCACCAGTGCATATTTTGTTAAATAAAAGCCTGGGACATCGGCAGATCGAAATTGTGCTATATTCATTGCCGGTAAACGTAATTCTGTGTTATTTCCATGAATTGTGGTAAGCTTGAAATATTTGACATCTTTTAATGAAAATTGAATGTAAATTGATAATTTATGTCTGTATATATGTGTGGTTCAGTAGCGAACATGAGGTAAAGCCAATATAATGCTCCAGCATGAACAGAAGGTGTCGGAGGAAAGTAAAACTACATGGAATTGCCAAACAGTACACTGACACCTATATTATTGACTAGAAAGAAATAATGCTGGAATTGCAGAGGCGTAGTAACCATTAGGGAGGAATATACTGGTGAAAATTGTTTCAGATGAAGATAGCAGTTGGCCTACCGCTCTGAACTCAGTGTTTGTTATGTATTGTGCTCAGTGTAGAAATAGAGTATAAATTAGTTCTGAAGTAGGAGGTACAACCTTCTTGTTTCAGGGACTGTGGTCCTAAAGCTATTGAGCAGTACCTGGTCAGAGCTTTGCTGAATCCAGAGGCGGACAGCATACTCCTTGGTCCATATAGCAAACAGTGAGGTGTCTCCAGAACACAGGGGAGCAATCGAGCAGAGGAGTCTTTTCCTGCCGCCATCACGAAAGTTAAGCCTATGTGGCCAGCTGAGCTCAACATTATGTATCCCCATCCTAAACTGACATTGTATAAAATTAAGAGGGGAAATTAATTGTTTTAGTGAACGGAACTGAGAACATCTCCAATACTAGTTCCAACAGAAATAAACACTTGAAGTCATGATGACAAATACCAACATAGCTTGAAAAAACAACACCAGTATTACCTCATATTACCACTACACAACTGACACACATAGGATAAGATTAATAAAATGTCACTACAAGATTCATATTGATAAATTCTGTACATATAACTTGTAATTAAGATTGATTGTGATTCCTGGTTCACTTTGTAATTGAATCAGGACACATATATATTAATGAAAAGTGCTTAATACATATTGATATTTGAAAATTTACCAGTGACTCATTTAAGATAGTCTTATAGAATGGTACATGTGTGTGAGTGTCACAGTGTTGTCAAGTGTGGTGGAATAAATTGACTTGTTTATCTGTCTGTTGTTGTTGTGACTTACACTTCATCATATACATACCCTAGACATTCAACGTAGTCATCACTATATTCAAGAATAATTCTGACTGAGGTATAAATATGTGGTAGCAAGTAAGGTCATCTATAATACACTACCCTTATTAGATATAGATACCTTCACAGCTGATCTCAGTCAGTACACTAAGTCCCCTATAAATATTTATATATCCCACTTTACCACATATATTGGGGTCTCGCTCTCGGGATTTTGAATCTTTCCCTATTAAAAATATTGGGGGTAATTCACTTCAGGGAATAATAAGAATTAAAAAGTATCCTTGGGTGAAAATAAATAACGTTGAGCTCTCAGTGCCTGTAGTGTCCTTAGATAATTATTGAAAGATTGAATTGTTACATTTGCATGTTAGACAATGGCCGACTTGGCAAAATTTCGATCTGCTGCTGTACAGACTGCGAAAGAGTTAGGAATGGACGGGCAAATTATGATTGCTTATGTCACTGCTGAATGTGACAAATATATTGAACGGGAAGAAAGGAGATTAGAAAAAGAGGCCGAAAGAAAGTTAGAGGTTGAAAAAGAAATTAAGAGGTTGCAGATTGAGGCTGAGGCTAAGAGGTTGCAGATTGAGGCTGAGGCTAAGAGGTTGCAGATTGAGGCTGACAAAGAGGCTAAAGCATTGGAAGCCGAGGAAAGAAGACAGGCTGCAGAAAGGGAAGAGAAGAAATTAGCTGCAGAAAGGGAAGAGAAGAAATTAGCTGCAGAAAGGGAAGCAGAAGAAAGAAGATTGACTGCAGAGAGGGAAGCAGAAAAGGAGGAGAAGAGATTACAAAGGGAACATGAGTTACGACTAAGGGAGTTTGAGTTTCAAGGCCATGCTCCTGAAAATGGTGCCAGTCCCTTTACCTCTGATGCCACTGCTAGCCAAGGAGCCTCAACCTCAGCTATGAATTTTCATTTAGATCATTTCGTTGAGAAAGACGATGATATTGAGAGCTATCTAAATAGATATGAACTATTAGCTACCACATATGGGTTAGAGAGAGAAAGGTGGAGCTTAAAGTTATCTCAAGGACTTCGTGGGGCAGCTTATGAAGTTTTTGCTAAAATGAGCAGAGGTGATCAGGAAAATTATGACATGCTAAAGCAGGCTCTTTTGTTAAGGTATGAAAAGAACGCAGAATTTTATAGGAAAAAATTTAGGAATGCTAAACTACTGTCAGGAGAAACCTACCACCAGTTCTCTGCACGAATAGAGACATACTTGGAGAAATGGACTTCTCTGGGGAAAACCCAAGATCTTAAGGAAATGATCCTTATAGAACAATTAAGAGAGTCCATGGCTCCAGACCTGAGAAAGTTTCTCATGGAACAAGGTGCAGAGAGGCTGGGTGAGTTGCTAAATGTTGCTGAAAGGTATCAAGCAGCTCAAGCAGAGGTAACAGGTAATAAAAAGAAACAGGTGGATAACTTTAGGGCACCACAGAACTTTAATAAATTTGATCCTAGGGATCAAAACAAAGGTAAGCACCAGTTTGATAGGCCACGGTATGACAATAAAAATAAAACCCCACAATTCGATGAAAGGAAATATGATGAAAGAAAATCTTTCAACCAAGGAAAAAGGTGGTGTAAAAATTGTAAGATGAACAATCATGACACTGACAATTGTAGAAGGAAACCTCCTCATTGTGCTGCTATGACATCTGGGAAAAAGGAAAAAAAAGGTCAAACCTGCAGAACTACAGGAACCATACCATCCCCCAGTGTGTGAAGATGTCATCTGTAATGGTGTCACTATAAGGTGTTTATATGATACCGGTTTAGATTACGATTCCGTTGTGAGTTCTCACCTGGTGCAGGCCGATCAATACACCACAGAAACAGTGGAGATTCAAACTGCAACCAAGGATGTAGCTACCATGACACTTCCCGTCGCCCGGATAAAGGTGAAAACGCGATATGTGGAAGGAATCATAAAAGCAGCAGTGATAAATGAGCCAATCTACCCTCTGATATTGGGGTGTAGATATGTCTTCTTGGGGAATCCCAAGAGACCTGTGATATTGGCAACAGTGCAGACCAGATCACAGTCTAAAAAGGAGGAGGATAATCCAATAAATACTCATCCAGATGAGATGAGGAAGGCACAGGCTGAGGACAAAACACTCAAGCCGTGTTTCAAGAAGTTGCCCAAATCTCATACACCTCCAGGCAAGGGAGAGTTTTATATGAAGAACAAGCTGATATATAGGAAGGCTGGATCTGAATCCAATGGTCACGGACAGCTGGTCCTTCCCACTTCATATAGGACTAAAGTGTTGGAACTAGGGCATGCGATTCCCTTCAGTGGTCATATGGGGATCAGCGCAACAGGACAGCGTATAGCTTGTCACTATTTCTGGCCAGGAATAACTGAAGATATCAAACGATATGTAAAATCCTGTCCAGAGTGCCAACGAGTAGCACCTAAACATTGGACTGCACCAGCAACTCTGGGGGAAATGCCCATAGTGGGAACACCCTTTGAGAGAGTTGCCGTGGATCTTGTGGGACCTCTCACCCGAACCAAGAGAAGGAACAGCTACATTCTGACTCTGGTGGACACTTGTTCTATGTGGGGAGAGGCGGTAGCCCTGTCATCGATTGATTCTAAACATGTGGCAGAGGCATTACTCACAATTTTCACAAGGTTAGGCTTTCCCAATCAAATCTTGACTGATAATGGCTCTCAGTTCAAGGGGAAACTAACTGAAGAAGTTTTCAGGATCTTCCAGGCCAAACACTTCCATTGTAGTGTGTACCATCCCCAAGGGAACGGCCAAGTGGAAAGATTTAATGGCACGTTGATGTCGATCCTGAGAAAGTTGGCACACGAAAAACCAGATACATGGGACCAGTACCTGCCCGCCGCCCTCTTTGCTTATCGGGAGGTACCCCATAGTTCAACCGGTATGGCCCCGGCAACATTATTGTTTGGAAGGCCAATAAAAGGTCCACTGGAAGCTCTGTTAAGAACGTGGACTGATGAAAAAGCAGAGGAAAATATCACATCCTCATACCAATATGTGAATGAGCTGACCACTCGTTTAAAAACTGGCTGGAAACTTGCCAATGAAAATTTGAAACAAGCCAGGAAGAAACATGCTGCCTATTATAACAGGAAGGCGAAAGACAGAGATTTGGCTGTGGGAGAGAAGGTACTGCTTCTTCTACCTGGTAGTCAGAATAAGTTACAAATTGGATGGCAAGGTCCATATACAGTTCTAGAGAAGGTGTCTAGAACAAATTATAAGATAGATAAGAAGGGGAAAGAAAAAAATCTATCATGTGAATCTCCTGAAGAAATATTTGGAAAGAGAACATCAGGAAGAGACACACTTGTTGACCTTGTCTATCGCCATGGAGATGAAAAAGGAACCACTTTCATCATTTGAATATCCATTACACCCCTGTGAGACAGCGGCACAGGTGAAAATCAGTACACATTTAACGAAAACTCAGAAAGAGAGAGTGCAACAGGTTCTAGATAATCATACAGAGGTGTTAACAGACCGACCAGGGCATACAAACTTATTGGAATATGATATGAAACTGATAGACCCCACACCTGTCTGTATGAAACCATATTCGATTCCTTTTGCTAAGGAGAAAGCTTTGAAGGAAGAGATAGACTATTTGTTGAAGGAAGGAATTATTTCACACAGTGAATCTTCGTATAGTTCCGGTGTTGTACTCTTAAGGAAGCCCTCTGGAGAACATAGACTCTGTATAGATTACAGGAGACTGAATGCTATTACAGAAGGACAGGTGGATCCATTGCCGGATACAAATCAGCTGTTTGCCAGACTAAATAAAGCTAAATATTTCTCAAAAGTGGATCTGAGTAAAGGATACTATCAGATTCCAGTAAAGCCTGAGGTTAGACCATACCTAGCTTTTAGTACCTCAGAAGGACACTATGAGTTTAATAGATTGCCATTTGGATTGAAGAATGCGCCTAGTGTCTTCTCTAGGATGATGAGAAAATTATTGGACCCTCTGAATAATCCATGTATCACAAATTTCATGGATGATATCCTTATAGCAACAGAAACATTTGAGGAACACATTGACTCTCTGAACATGCTGTTTAATCGACTTAGGGAAGCGAATTTAACAGCCCGACCAACCAAATGTTGCGTTGGATGTAAAGAATTGGAATTCTTGGGACACACAGTTTATCAGGGAAACATGACCCCTGACCCAAAGAATTTAGAGAAACTAAAGAAAGCCCCGAGACCACAAACCAAGAAAGACGTGAGATCCTTTGTCTCATTATGTGGTTTCTACCAAAAGTATATCAAAAACTTTAATTCCATATGTGCACCGTTAACTGATTTGACACGTAAGGGAAATCCAGATCGAATTACATGGACACCACAATGTGAAATGGCTTACCAGGAATTGAAGGAAAAGCTAACAAGCAAACCTATTTTGAAATTACCTGACTTAAGTCAAGAATTCATTGTAAGGACGGATGCCAGTAATATTGGGTTAGGTGCAACTCTGCTACAGAGATCAGATGCATTGGATGGGGAATTAAGCCCAGTGGCATATGCTAGCAGAAAGTTGAATAAAGCTGAAACCAAGTACTCGACTAGCGAAAAAGAATGTCTTGCAGTAATATGGGCGATAAAGAAATTCAATATTTATCTGTATGGGAAGGCATTTAAGTTGCAAACGGATCACAAACCTTTGTCGTTTCTAGCACAGGCTAGGCATGAGAACTCGAGATTACTCCGTTGGTCTTTATTGATGCAGCCATTTGAGTTTAGCATAGAGTATATAAGTGGAAAAACAAATCTGGGAGCGGATTTTTTAAGCCGCCATCCGTGTGATGAGAATCACCCTAAACCCCAGGAAAAATAATAAATTTCTCTATGTGTATATAGAATTATAGACTGACATATAACGTCTGTTTTAAGTGGGGAGGATTTGTCGTGAGAAATTCTAATCCACATATATAAATTAAAACGTAAATGTAAAGCCTAACAAATAAATTTAATAAAAGGAAAGAAGAATGGTAAAGAACAGTGCTGTCACAATGACTGTACTCGAAATCCCCCTTGTTTTCTCCTGCGTCTGCAAATTGTAACGTTTCACGTTGATAGTAAAAGCCTTCTGCAGCATACACGCTTTCTACGATAAAACGTGTACTCCTTTTCTAAGAAAAACCTTGAGATACGCAAGTTGACCTAGATTTAAAATTCCATTCATGTCTTTTTATACACTACGTTACCTAAAACGAAAGACAGATGGACTAAAGATAGAAAGAAGGGAGGGCTGAAAGCAGGGACACATGCAATACTAAACACGCGTCGCGCGATACACAATTGCTGCCATCACGCGTGTAAGGCCACATGCACTAGCTTTTTTTTTTCAAATCGACAGTGATAAAAACACTACCCATACCAGAGTTAGGTTTTAAAAACTTACAAAATTCTTATTAGGAAATATGACATTATACTGGTTTACGTTTGAAAACATGACAGTACCCAGACACCCTAAAGTTTGGAAGTGAGGAGGTAGTAACAGCACGACTATCCTAGAAGAAAATGCATATTGGCTCCTTTAAATATATATATTTGGGTTCCTTAGGACTTGCTGACAAATAATATGTTAAACGTTACGCAAATAGTCTAGGAATTAACAAATTATAGCCAAAAGAAAATAGTGAGGGTGTCAGACAACACCAAATTCAGAATCGCTCAGTGGCAGATTTTCACCCCACCATTGTACGGGAAATAGGCTGACATGTTACCTCCTATTTGATTGGCGGAAAATAAATGTAAGGCTAAACACGATTAGTCGGACTATAAATACTACTTCTTTGTTGTTAGGGGAAACGTGAGTAGGAGTACTTTTTTGAAAAGCTGTGTAAACATGGCATGATTGGTTAGACCTGCCAATATAGTCAATTAGAGGCGTCAGGTCAACACCACATTTGCAAATAAACTTACTACAGAATCAGTGCGTTGAGCACCAGTGCATATTTTGCTAAATAAAAGCCTGGGACATCGGCAGATCGAAATTGTGCTATATTCATTGCCGGTCAACGTAATTCTGTGTTATTTCCATGAATTGTGGTAAGCTTGAAATATTTGACATCTTTTAATGAAAATTGAATGTAAATTGATAATTTATGTCTGTATATATGTGTGGTTCAGTAGCGAACATGAGGTAAAGCCTATATAATGCTCCAGCCTGAACAGAAGGTGTCGGAGGAAAGTAAAACTACATGGAATTGCCAAACAGTACACTGACACCTATATTATTGACTAGAAAGAAATAATGCTGGAATTGCAGAGGCGTAGTAACCATTAGGGAGGAATATACTGGTGAAAATTGTTTCAGATGAAGATAGCAGTTGGCCTACCGCTCTGAACTCAGTGTTTGTTATGTATTGTGCTCAGTGTAGAAATAGAGTATAAATTAGTTCTGAAGTAGGAGGTACAACCTTCTTGTTTCAGGGACTGTGGTCCTAAAGCTATTGAGCAGTACCTGGTCAGAGCTTTGCTGAATCCAGAGGCGGACAGCATACTCCTTGGTCCATATAGCAAACAGTGAGGTGTCTCCAGAACACAGAGGAGCAATCGAGCAGAGGAGTCTTTTCCTGCCGCCATCACGAAAGTTAAGCCTATGTGGCCAGCTGAGCTCAACATTATGTATCCCCATCCTAAACTGACATTGTATAAAATTAAGAGGGGAAATTAATTGTTTTAGTGAACGGAACTGAGAACATCTCCAATACTAGTTCCAACAGAAATAAACACTTGAAGTCATGATGACAAATACCAACATAGCTTGAAAAAACAACACCAGTATTACCTCATATTACCACTACACAACTGACACACATAGGATAAGATTAATAAAATATGTCACTACAAGATTCATATTGATAAATTCTGTACATATAACTTGTAATTAAGATTGATTGTGATTCCTGGTTCACTTTGTAATTGAATCAGGACACATATATATTAATGAAAAGTGCTTAATACATATTGATATTTGAAAATTTACCAGTGACTCATTTAAGATAGTCTTATAGAATGGTACATGTGTGTGAGTGTCACAGTGTTGTCAAGTGTGGTGGAATAAATTGACTTGTTTATCTGTCTGTTGTTGTTGTGACTTACACTTCATCATATACATACCCTAGACATTCAACGTAGTCATCACTATATTCAAGAATAATTCTGACTGAGGTATAAATATGTGGTAGCAAGTAAGGTCATCTATAATACACTACCCTTATTAGATATAGATACCTTCACAGCTGATCTCAGTCAGTACACTAAGTCCCCTATAAATACTTATATATCCCACTTTACCACAACAACAATAAAAAAAGTCACTCCGTCCTGCATTCACTTTATTCATTCAGCCGAGCACACATGCACATGTTCATACTCACAGCTTAGATAGCCACTTCTGGTAATACAATTTGTAGGACATTCACCTACACTCGTCAAGGGCAGTCTTTGACCAAGAAATCCCCAGTTCCAAAAAGACAGGATGAATTCTCTGCTTCCGGGAACGACTCCTTGGGTGTTCTTATTTTTCGGATGTCTGCTTAGGTCACATTAAAATTGTCCAGGCACGAAACATTAACAACGAGCACAGTGTCAATAGCTTAGGTTTCTAGAATTGAGGAATGTCAGATCGGGGTCTACTTTCAGGAAAAGACTATATTTGGTCACCACACCACTAGTCGAAACTCTGTCGGAATGTTACTGACGTTAATATGTTTCTTGCCACAACGGCTATATTTGTACATAGCGTTTGTGCAGAAAATCTGATCTGGCTCAAAGGCCCAGTATAAAACATTTAGTCTTTAATAAAACCCGTTAGTGAGAGTTGTACTCTGTCTATTTATGAAGACACACGCACTGTCAGACAGGTGTTAACTTGTAAACCCACGTGGTTAAAAGATAAAAATGTTTATGTTTCTCACAGGTATGTCTCTGTACTAAACGCCGGCAAAGTTTTGGGTTACCCCAGTATTCACTGAATAGGGAAGAAAAACCACATATGAAATATTTTACATATTATGTACTCACTATAACTTCCATTTTTTTTAAAACTGCAAGCGTACCGCTTGACTTATCATTTAAACCTTCCTGTGAAATAAGTTATATACATAAAATCAATCATCATGAATTAGGAATACCTACATGTTCCATCACCACTCATGAAACATCTAGCATTAATAAAGTTAGTTTAGAAAGTTTATTCTCGTCTGATTATTTTAGCAGTAAAATTAAATTCCTTAATAGCCGACTGAGTTTAAGCTAGAAATATAATTTCTGTTTTCCACGGTAACTCGTCACTAAAAATAATACAGACTATATAAATTAAGCGCTCTGCACCAAATCTAACTAGTGAAATAAAATAAGCGATTTAACACTTTAAACACTTCACAAAATACTAGATATTAAAATAATATATTACCTCCACACAGAATTTACAGGCGATCGCACAAACTTAGAATTATATGCTTATATTTATTGGTAGTCTAGAAGTTTGGCAAAATTTTGCCAAGAACAAACTAAGACTTCGCTATACAGCTTATTCTCTTAGCACGAAACGTCCTGTCTACTGCGAATTCAGGAGCAAGAATGAAAATCTAGTTTAACATTCTGGTTATATCTATTACCAGACAAAGAGGTAAACGTTTAATTTCTCAAACGAAGTACTCTCCCCTTTCCGTCTTTAACGCTTACGTTTAACACCTAAACGCATGCCGTAACTGCCACCTACTGACCGAGAGGGCGCGTGTCAGTTGCGAATCTCAGACAACCCGTCTCCAGTGCAGAAGCAGTTTTTCACACCTCCCCGAGAAACTCATCTTGAGAACCATAACTGACACTTTGCTTTCTCGCACCTTACGCCAAAACTGGCCTTGGAGCGTGAGTGTCATATCACCTGACACTGAGAATCTACCTTGGAAACTACATGTCAGATGCAAACTACCAGACAAATGTCTCCTTATCATGTCTGACGGAGTGAATTCTCACACTTCAGGCCCAGAAACTTAGCCGAAGAAACACTGTCCCAGGGGAAACTATAGACAGCTGTCTGCTCCCCTGTCTGACGGAATGCATTCTAACACCCTGCGTCTCGTGTAGGGGCTGACACGTTACGTCATAACTGCGTTCTCAGTTTTGAGAAAAGAAACAGGTAAACGTTAGAATGGGAAAATAGTAATGTATATAGTCGCAAACGAACGAATGCGAAAAACACAAAAAGGATAAAAGAGTGATAATAAATAGAGGATACGGGTGAAAGAAAAATCATAAAACCTCTGTGACATGTGTGCACCTGAGTGACTGGAACTGGCAAATAATTGTTTGTCCAGGTGAGCTGTAGGACTCTTATGAGATAAACACATATTGTCGTAAATAGAGACTGTCCTTACTGTTCCCAGCACTGGTGAATAAACTACCTCTCTTTCTTAAATCCTTATTTTCATAGAGCCTTCACTATCATTCTACACTCTAGCGGGACCACTAACCATAAGAATTATCTCTCTTATAAAATTTACGACAGCTGATAACATCAAAGAATGGGCAGGACACGGTTTTTCCACACTTGTACGCATTGCTGAGGATAGAGAGCAGTGGAGGACCCTGTCTGCTGATGCTTCCACCATGGCACCCCTACGACCCATGACGGGTTACGGGTTGAGATGATGATGAGTGACATAAATAACTAGAAAAATTAAAATTACACCTTTAAATTACAATATCATTTGCACAGCCTAAATGTATTAGTAATATTGACAGTAAGATCAAGAAAGTTAACTGAAGTGGTAGAAATTTGAGAAGTGAATTTGATGGCAGGATGGAAATTGCCAACATAGTCAATGAATCTACGGAGGTTAACTTCAGACATGTCTGTGACTCCAATTCCATTGTCAATATAGCGACGGTTAAACTCAGGTAATGGTCCATCGTAACTTCGAAGCACCAAATATTCAAAGTGACCCATGAAGACTCAAGCATAACTCGGGCCCATTTTGGTGCCCATAGCAACGCCACTAATTTGATTAAAGAACTGACCATTGAATTCAAAAGAGTTGAGAGTAAGAACCAATTCCGCAAGGCGAAGAAGAGGACCTGTGCTAATAGGAAGGTCAGTGCGTCGGTCGAGAACAAATTGTAGTGCGTATGTACCCGTTTTACATACTGGGTAAAGTTTATTTTATATTTTTATCTTTTCTCTTTTTCCATTTAATAGGCCTATGTGTTTCTGAAGAGTCATAAAACGAGAATACTGGTTTGGTTCACCAGAGGTATAAATTCTCTTCGATATTTTACGGGACCCAGGTTTTTATTGATTCGGTTTCCTTGGACTTTGAGTGACATATAATGTAGTACTATCCATTACAAATGATCCAGCTGAATGCAGAACTTTAAATAAAATTCAACGATCCAATGATGTCCGTAATAAACCATGGTAGAAATTCCAACGTTAATCTTTATTTTACAAGTCCTCAATTTACACAGTTGTTTTCATCAAATATTTGTAATGTCGGTTGCAGATTAAAATTTCCTACTCTATTATATTACGTTGGAAACTGGTACCAAAGAGTATTTGGTGTTATTCCAGTTTCGTATGTATCTGTTATGTAGTCAAAACCAACTAAGAAGCTGGTGTATTTTGAACGATGGAAGAGTGGAAGACAATTAGGGAGCTAATCTCCAAAATAAAATGTTCAAAAACCTAAATCTAACAATGTTCGTTCTTAAACACAAATGACTGTTTGTCATTTGTCGTATATATCTAATCGAACGAGTTCATACCATTTCTGCATCAAAGCAAGAATACACTGTCCAATGTCAGGGGGCAAGCCAGCTTGAGTCTATCTAAGTCCTCTTCAACAACGGTCTGTCTCAGAAACACACCCATCTTGTTGCAAGGTCAGTAGCTAAAGACTGCTAAACATTAGTCTTCATAACGGATGTCTTTTAGTCCAATGAATCTATTGGCTAAAACCACTGGTTACAATCATTTGTGCACCACTTATGTATATGTCATCGTTACTACACTAGTTAAGTTTACGTCATTATGTCGTCATTTCCTATAACTGTCTTTGGTGTCTATGTTAAGTTTCTTTTGTTTTATAGATTAATTATGAATTACGTCATCAGTCTCCGTTGTCTCTTATGTTAGGTAGAATCGAGGGTATCTTTTATATAATGTCATCAATCCGTTCACACTTTAAGACCATCAGAATGTGGAATAGAAGTTTAAAGCGAACAAACATCCACAAAATGAAAGCCCGGAAAAAGAAATGGACGGATATAATTCTTTCACAGTATCACTAAATGTAAACAGTATCACTAAATGTAAACAGTATCACTAAATGTAAACAAGATATCGGCATGTAGCACTAATTAGAAACAAGGCATCTACGTGTGCACACGCACAAAAATTTTTATTTATATATCCACCATTTGCCAATAAATATAAACAAGACGTCTACATGTACCAATAAGTATAGAACAAGTTGTCTACATTTACCAGTAAATATAAACGAGATATCTGCATGTGCTACTAAATTTAAACAATATACCTACATGCACTACTAAGTATAAACAAGACACCTACGAGTACCACTAGTTGTAAATAAAATATCTGCGCATCAACTAAATATGAACGAGACATCTAAATACCAGTAAGTACACATCAGATATCTTGATTCTGTTGCTACAACTTGTTTCCGAACATGCCAGCAACTTACAGTTTATTTTTGAAGTATGTACCACACACAAAAAAAAAAAAAACATAAACTCAAATTATATGTAGTTTAAAAATTCAGCGAACAGCCGTTTACGAAGATGGATTTACTTAAGTTGATCCTATTTGGAGAAAAGCTCCAACTATTACCTGGTGTTAATACGCTTTTAACAAACTGTTTTCTATAATGTTATTTTGTTCTTCCACTTCGGTTTCATTAAAAATGTATTTGTTAAACTAGGTTAGAAAATAATTCAAACATCGTACTTCAAGAAGACTCTTCGTGCCATCAGTTGAGAAGATCTGCTCCATACAACGTATGTATGATAGACTCTGTTAGCATAACAAATAAACTTTAGTTTTAGCTCTTCACGAGGAGAGCTGTTGTAAAGATAATGTTTTATAGTGATAGTCAGAACCAAGTTTTTTCTTTTTTTAATGAAAAGAATTGTCGTATAGAGTTGTTGTTGCTGCTGTTTGTTTGTTTTTTGTTTTGCTTTATAAAATAATCAATGAATAATATTCGCTTCAGAATTAACATTCCAATATATAGTCACACTCCACTAAAACGGCGGGTTCGGGGTCAGACCCCCGCTGTAAAGCGAAGTATAGCTTTTTTAGCTTGCAAATGCATATCTTCTTCTTCTTCTTCCGTCCTTAGCCACCGACCGTCAAAGCAGTCAGTGGCCATTACGCCTAGTGGCTTCTTAGGGCAACAGCAGATAGGTTTTCTTTGCCATTATTTCCCATTACGCCTAATGGCGTCTTTAGGGCAACGGCAAATCAACCCATTTGCTGTTGTTTCCGTAATCGAAGTGACTGGCAAACGGGTGATCAGCCCGTTGTGGCAAATGCATATAGGGTACCTAAACGCCTAAATAACATGCTTACACTATCATATATTAAGTGTTCAATAAAGCTAGGCCTAAAATAACAATACGAAAGTAAACCGAATAAAGATAGGCCTAAACAAACGCTACAAAAATAAAAACAAATAGAGATAGACCTAAACAAACGCTACAAAAATAAAAACAAATAGAGATAGGCCTAAACAAACGCTATAAAAATAAAAACGATTAGAGATATACCTAAACAAACGCTACAAAAATAAAAACAAATAGAGATAGGCCTAAACAAACGCTACAAAAATAAAAACCAATAGAGATAGGCCTAAACAAACGCTACAGAAATAAAAACAAATAGAGATTGGCTTAAACAAACGCTACAAAAATAAAAACGATTAGAGATAGGCCTAAACAAACGCTAGAAAAATAAAAAACGATTAGAGATAGGCCTAAACAAACGCTACAAAAATAAAAACCAATAGAGATCGGCCTAAACAAACGCTACAAAAATAAAAACAAATAGAGATAGGCCTAAACAAACGCTACAAAAATAAAAACCAATAGAGATAGGCCTAAACAAACGCTACAAAAATAAAAACAAATAGAGATTGACTTAAACAAACGCTACAAAAATAAAAACGACTAGAGATAGGCCTAAACAAACGCTACAAAAAGAGAAACCAATAGAGATAGGCCTACACAGACGCTACAAAAATAAAAACAAAATAGAGATAGGCCTAAACAAACGCTAGAAAAATAAAAAACGATTAGAGATAGTGTCACGTAGGGTTTATAGTCATTTAATTTCCTACATTTTCTTCCTATTCTTTCACCAAATTCTCTCTTTTATTATCTCTGTATTTCATTTTTCCTGTATATTTTTCATCCATTCGTTTGCGTATATTATTTTCATTTTCATATAATTCGCAAACTTTACCTGTTTTCCTTTCTCTTAAACTGAGAATCGCGCTAGGACGATATTACGTAGATGTCAGGGCGTCAGAAGGCGTGATAAGTCGGTTCGCTGAACACAGGACGTAGCAAATCGTCTACATTCTCACCGAGCGCGCGAGCTTCTTCTCGGCATTAGTCCCGGTGAGGTGTGATACTTTACATCTGCACCGGGCAGTATCCAGACATTTGGCTGGAAAATCCCAAACTGACACGGCGCTCACTTGGGCAATGGAGTCAGGCTGTCTGGGATTTGAAACTGACACGCGTACATCGTGGTCAGTAGGTGACAGTTACGACACGCGTTAAGCGGACGTAAATGTTGGGAGTAGGGGAGATAATTTCGCTTGGCGAAATAAGTTTCGGCCCTTTGTCTGATTTTAAGATATTGGCCAAGTTTGAAACTTAAATTTCATTCTCGCTCATAGACTCCACAGTAGATAGGTCGCTCGAAAAAAACAGAATAGCTGTTAGCGAAGATCTCAGTTTGTTTCGGCAATTTGTCGAACTTCTAGACTTCCAGAAATATTTTCAGCAATTTTATTCTTAAGTTGTGCGACTACCTGTAATTCTGTGGTTGAGGTAATTAATATGATAGATATATAGATTTTGTGAGTGTTAAAGTGTTAAATCGCTTAATTCATTTAAATCTATTTCTTTAGCGCAGAAGAGAAATAAAGTGGTAGGCTATTATATTTTCTAGGGAAGCATTCAGTGGAAAGCAGTAGAAAATTTAATTTCTAGCTTATAACGGCAATTGTAGCTATTTATGAATTTAATTTAACTGCTAATACTCAGTCGAGTGTATTTTTCTAAACTAACGTATAAACTCTAGAATCCAGCCTCATGAATGATGACGGGATACGCACGTGTTCCTAATTTATGAGGAATGCTGATTTTTAAATATAACTTACGTCACGGGAAGTTAAATGATAAGCAAAGCTCTCTGCTTGCAAGTTTAAATGTAAGTTTTAACCAGTACAGATTCTGTTTATTATATTATATGTGTTATTTTTCCTCCACACAGTGAAAGTTTTGGGGTGACCCTAACTTTACCAGCACCTAGTAGTAGTTTCCATACTTGTGAAGAAATAGACAGTCCTTATTTTGAACCACGTGGGTTTTCTCAAGTAACACTGATCTGACGGTGCAAGTTAGACAGAAATACTAATATCCCTATAACGGGTTTTCAAAGACTGTAATGATAAATACTGGACCTTGGAGCCAGCACTTATTTTCTTCTAGAAACTCTATATAATTTGCTGCCTGGTGGCGTGAATATTAACAATCATTTCCCGACTAGATTATATCTTGTGGACAAATCTGTGGTGTGACTAAAGTGAATCTTATACTGAGGGAAGGCACCGACCTGACATTCATCATTTTTTTTTAGAAACCTACGCTATTGACACTGTGCTCTGATAACTCCCGCGCCTGGAATAATTGTTAGGTGACTTAATCAGACATTTGAACAAATTTGCATATCCAAGTAGTCGTTCCCGGAGACTCCAAGTTAAATAAGTCTTTTGGAACTGGGGACTTCTTGGCAGAAGACTGCATTTTTTTTTTGAGTCTGTGTAAAGATCTAAACTCAGTGTGTTCCAGGAGGCAGCGAGCAAAGTCGTGAGTACCTGAATGAGAAGCCATGGCGGAATGAATGAGTGTACGCTGGTCTGAGTGATATTTTCACTATTATATCTTTGACACCCTGTTGCTGTCCTAATTTTTTTTTTTCAATCTGCATAATTTGTTGCTAAGGCTAGAGTTCTTGTGTTTTTGTCTTAGGTTAAATCAGATTTTTTTCAAACTCTGTGCATATAATTACGAGATAAAACAAAGAAAAACTCTTAGACTCAAACCCTATGTATCTGTGACTCGGGCGCCATCATCTGTTCTCTTAACGGGGCCGGGCTAAACCTAGAGTTAACACTATAACGGGGCTATCATCCTTGCAACATTTCCTTGATTTTTTTATGACTATGTGTATATGTATTTTCCTTGATGTACTTTCTTTGATGTTGTGAGCCGATTTTTCCTGATAATAAAATCGCTCTTGAACTTAATAATCGTGTTTGGTCAGCTCGTTCTAGATAATATATATATCATTGTTATAGTTTTCCCACGTCTGTGTGTTTACCTGTCGTCACGTGTATGTGCGTGCCTGTGAGTGATAGAAATATACATATTACGTATATTGGTGTAGTCTGTCTGACGCTGTAACAACTGTTGTAGAAGATAGGTGAGAGAGAGAAGAATTCTTTTCGCTTTCAGAGACAGCCACTATATCAAATCTATCATCTCACGTGTGTGGAAATTCTATTACCTTTCACTAACTCTCACTGAGTCTATCACCTATTCAAACCTATTCAGAAGGGACCAAACCTAGTCTTAATTCTCCTATCGGAAATCTACGACAAATGAGGGCTCGTTTCCGGTCTTTGAACTTAGAATAGGAAGACGAGTACGACAAATGAGGTCTCGTTTCCGGTCTTTGAACTTAGAATAGGAAGACGAGTACGACAAATGAGGTCTCGTTTCCGGTCTTTGAACTTAGAATAGGAAGACGAGTACGACAAACGTGGACTCGTCTATCTGATTTTGTATTTTAGATTCTTATTCTGTAATAGAGTAAGAGTGTGATGTTTTGTGAGTTGTGTATCTTTTTAAAAAATATTACCCCCTAGACTAGCGATCTGTTTACGGGCGTGCTGACCACACAAACTAATAAGTTTTTTTTCCACAGCATCTTTGAATAATATACATTTTGGTTACAGGTTGATTTTGTCGGGATATATGTTAACTGCTGATTGTAATACTAAATGCTGGTAAAGTGGTGAGTGTATAACATTCACTGGGTACTGAGGCAGAACGGCGTTTGAACTAAGTTAAGGAGTGTGTTTCGGACTTTTTTGTCCAGATTAATTCCCTCCCTTACCCGATCTGACTTCAGGGGCGAACTTATAGTGGATTTTTAAAAATTAAGGGATTATTTTTTCTCTTTAATTTTTGCAATATTCTTTTGCTTTTCCACTGTAGCAACTTAATTTTCAGTTGTAATCTTAACTACCATTTATTTGGCGTAGTCGTGTTTTGCATTGAGTGCTTTATTGCCGATAATAGCAGCGATAGTTAGATTTTATTTTGGAGGAGGTATCCCAGGGTTAAGGATATCATCTTTTGAATAATTGGTAATTTTTTTTTCTCGTAAGTGGTAGGAACCAGGTTATTCTTTTTCCTATTTTCTATCTCCACGTGTCTCAGTCACTGACATAATATGGCCGAGAGGGCAAAGCTTAGACAACTTCTCAGGGACGAAGCGAGAGAGGAGGGACTGGAAGGAGAAGAAGCGAAAGCATTTGTCAGAGACGAACTTGAGAGATATGATGCGGAGAGGAAAGCAGCTGAAGCTAAAGAGGAAAAAGAAGAACTCAAGAGGAAAGAAGCAGAAGCTAGAGAGAGGGAAAGAGCAGACCGTCTATTACAGCAGAAGAAGATGGACGAGGAAATGGAAATTCGCAGGATGCAGCATGAGGAAAAGGAGAAGGAGAGACAGCACGAGAAGGAGAGGGAGGAGAGACAGCTTGAAACAGAGACAGCATGAGCTGGCGCTTAAGACTCTAGAGTTCCAAAGCCGTGGTGCTGCCTCTACCTCCAGCAATGGAGAGTCTTCTCCTCACTCCTCCTTAACTGACCCTGCTAACACTCAATCTCTTCAACTAAATGCTATGTCTTTCACTCTTGAATCTTTTCCTTGTCCAAATGAGAAGATTGACACATGGTTAGAAAAATTTGAGAAAATTGCAACTCTGTACGGGTTAGAGAGGTCGCGTTGGAATATGAAACTTTCCCAGGCCCTAAAAGGTTCCGCTTATGATGTTTATTCTAAGCTGGAAAGTAGCCAACAAGACGACTACGATGTGTTGAAGAAAAGCGTTACTGGAGCGCTTTGAAATGAACGCTCGCAAGTTTTTGCAACTGTTTCGCAACAGCCGGAAAGAGAATTCTGAAACTTTTCACCAGTTCTCATCTCGTCTTAAGGGATATCTAACAAAGTGCCTTGAGCTTTCGCAGCTCCCCTCTACCTATGAAGGTCTTGAGGAACTTGTTCTAACTGAACAAATAAAGAACACTTTGTCTGCTGATACCCGGAGATTTCTCGCTGAGCAGGGGGCAGAAAAACTTGAAGACATTTTGGAAAAGTCTGAGCGTTATCACAATGCGCTGGCTGAACTACCGGCCACAAAGCGGAAACCGACAGAGGAGCATTTTCGAAAACATAACCTAGAGCAATCTTCTCAGGCTTCTAACCAAAACAACCACAGAGAAACTGGACCTCAAAACCCCCCTCCTGAAAAATCCAAGTTCTACAAGAACAAGTACCCCAACCACCCCAAACAGTCTGATCAACCCGACCACCCTACATGGCAGCGTAGCCAGAAAGGACAAGGTGGCAAAGGGAGAACCCCTGAGCACGGGACATATGATCAGAGCGAGCACACCGAGCCGAAACGCATCGGATGCTTATTGACAGTCTCGCAAGGCGGAATTGTTGACAGTGATTCCAAACCTGTTGGGGATAGACCCTCAACGCGAGGTACTGTTACTTTGAACGGTTCTCAAACTTCTTGCTTATTTGACACGGGGCTTTCTTATGATTGCATTGTTGCCAGAAACCTGGTCAAACCCGGTCAAGAGACAGCAGAGACCGTCCAACTTTGTGGAGTTCGTAAGAGTGATGCACCTACAGCGCTTCCCATCGCATTGGTGGAGATACACTCTGACTTTGTCAGAGGTGTGATCAAAGCGGCTGTTATGGATGATCCCATCTACCCAGTCATACTTGGCGGGAGATACGTGTGTATTGGGAAACCGGAAGAGCCGATTGTGGCAGCAGTAACTACAAGAGGGCAAACCAAGAAGGAACGGGAGCCTGCGCCTAATTTGTTACCTATGGAACTTAAAGAAGCGCAATACAAGGATCCTACTTTGGCACCCTGCTTTAGGAAACTGCCCATGGCGAAGGAACCCAAACAGCACGGGGACATTTTTTCTGAGGATGGCGTACTTTATCGGAGAACGGGCAAGCCTGACCAAGGTTACAACCAGCTCCTAGTACCGAAACAGTACAGAAGCCAAATCCTAGAAATGGGGCACTCTCTTCCCTTCAGCGGACATATGGGACAGAACGCCACAAACCAACGTATAACCACTCATTATTGGTGGCCAGGAGTAAACACTGATATTATCAGGTACGTCAAATCCTGTGCCCAGTGCCAACGGGTACCACCCAAGCAACGGACCCCCCAGTCCACATGGGTGAAATGCCAATAATGGGAACACCATTCGAACGGGTTGTGATCGACATTTTAGGGCCTTTCGAAAGGACTAAAAGAAGGAACAGGTTTATCCTGACCTTAGTCGATACATGCACTTTATGGGCAGAAGCTATCCCGCTAACATGCGCAGATGCCAAGCATGTCGCAGAAGCCCTCGTGCAGATTTTCACTCGGTTGGGATTCCCTCAGCAAGTGTTGACGGATAATGGATCTCCATACCGAAACCTGTTGATGGATGAGATCGTTAAGTTCTTGAGGACCCAACACATCCACACTAAGCCATATACTCCGGCGGGAAATGGGCTCGTGGAACGTGCTAATGGAAACCTCACCATGATGCTAAGTAAGCTGGCACAAGTGAAACCTGAAGATTGGGATCTCTGTATTCCTGCAGCATTATTTGGCTACAGAGAATCTCCTCATACTTCCACAGGATTTCCGCCAGCTACACTCTTATTTGGCAGACCCATTAAGGGCCCGCTTGAAGCCTTACTTCAGTCTCTGACAGACGAGAAGGCGGATGAGACAGTCGTCTCAGCCAGTAAATATGTGTCGGTTTTAAAGGAACGGTTGAAACTAGGGTGGGACCTAGCAACGACTAACTTTAAGCGAGCTCGCACAAAGCACGCTAACCGATACAGGAAAGTCGCGGAAGAGAGAGAACTGGAAGCAGGAGAGAAAGTTTTGGTGTTGCTCCCTACCGAGAACAACCAACTGAAGATCGGATGGCAAGGGCCGTTTACCGTCCTGAAAAAGATTTCTAAGGCTAACTACCAGATCTCTATTGAAGGAAAGGAGAAGGTTTTCCATTTAAATCTCTTAAAGAGATACTTGGAAAAACCAGTGCCAACCTCCGACCATCTCCTGACGATCGCCAAAACTGACGAAGATGATGATAGTGGCAGGGATATTCCACCGCTATCACAGGAAATCTTTCAAAAATGTCAGAAGCGGCGACGCTCTTTCAAGCGCGCATGGGAGACATTCCGGGGGAAGGAAACTTTGAGGAGTGGACTTGAGTAGGAATTGGACAGAGATGGAGGGGGAAGAGGAGAGGGAAGAAGACAGACACCCCGAAGCTACGGTTATAGGAAATTAAACTCCATAACGTAGACATGGAGTGCTTCCATATCTTAAAGGGGGGAGGCTCTGTCACGTAGGGTTTATAGTCATTTAATTTCCTACATTTTCTTCCTATTCTTTCACCAAATTCTCTCTTTTATTATCTCTGTATTTCATTTTTCCTGTATATTTTTCATCCATTCGTTTGCGTATATTATTTTCATTTTCATATAATTCGCAAACTTTACCTGTTTTCCTTTCTCTTAAACTGAGAATCGCGCTAGGACGATATTACGTAGATGTCAGGGCGTCAGAAGGCGTGATAAGTCGGTTCGCTGAACACAGGACGTAGCAAATCGTCTACATTCTCACCGAGCGCGCGAGCTTCTTCTCGGCATTAGTCCCGGTGAGGTGTGATACTTTACATCTGCACCGGTCAGTATCCAGACATTTGGCTGGAAAATCCCAAACTGACACCGCGCTCACTTGGGCAATGGAGTCAGGCTGTCTGGGATTTGAAACTGACACGCGTACATCGTGGTCAGTAGGTGACAGTTACGACACGCGTTAAGCGGACGTAAATGTTGGGAGTAGGGGAGATAATTTCGCTTGGCGAAATAAGTTTCGGCCCTTTGTCTGATTTTAAGATATTGGCCAAGTTTGAAACTTAAATTTCATTCTCGCTCATAGACTCCACAGTAGATAGGTCGCTCGAAAAAAAAAAACAGAATAGCTGTTAGCGAAGATCTCAGTTTGTTTCGGCAATTTGTCGAACTTCTAGACTTCCAGAAATATTTTCAGCAATTTTATTCTTAAGTTGTGCGACTACCTGTAATTCTGTGGTTGAGGTAATTAATATGATAGATATATAGATTTTGTGAGTGTTAAAGTGTTAAATCGCTTAATTCATTTTAAATCTATTTCTTTAGCGCAGAAGAGAAATAAAGTGGTAGGCTATTATATTTTCTAGGGAAGCATTCAGTGGAAAGCAGTAGAAAATTTAATTTCTAGCTTATAACGGCAATTGTAGCTATTTATGAATTTAATTTAACTGCTAATACTCAGTCGAGTGTATTTTTCTAAACTAACGTATAAACTCTAGAATCCAGCCTCATGAATGATGACGGGATACGCACGTGTTCCTAATTTATGAGGAATGCTGATTTTTAAATATAACTTACGTCACGGGAAGTTAAATGATAAGCAAAGCTCTCTGCTTGCAAGTTTAAATGTAAGTTTTAACCAGTACAGATTCTGTTTATTATATTATATGTGTTATTTTTCCTCCACACAGTGAAAGTTTTGGGGTGACCCTAACTTTACCAGCACCTAGTAGTAGTTTCCATACTTGTGAAGAAATAGACAGTCCTTATTTTGAACCACGTGGGTTTTCTCAAGTAACACTGATCTGACGGTGCAAGTTAGACAGAAATACTAATATCCCTATAACGGGTTTTCAAAGACTGTAATGATAAATACTGGACCTTGGAGCCAGCACTTATTTTCTTCTAGAAACTCTATATAATTTGCTGCCTGGTGGCGTGAATATTAACAATCATTTCCCGACTAGATTATATCTTGTGGACAAATCTGTGGTGTGACTAAAGTGAATCTTATACTGAGGGAAGGCACCGACCTGACATTCATCATTTTTTTTAGAAACCTACGCTATTGACACTGTGCTCTGATAACTCCCGCGCCTGGAATAATTGTTAGGTGACTTAATCAGACATTTGAACAAATTTGCATATCCAAGTAGTCGTTCCCGGAGACTCCAAGTTAAATAAGTCTTTTGGAACTGGGGACTTCTTGGCAGAAGACTGCATTTTTTTTTTGAGTCTGTGTAAAGATCTAAACTCAGTGTGTTCCAGGAGGCAGCGAGCAAAGTCGTGAGTACCTGAATGAGAAGCCATGGCGGAATGAATGAGTGTACGCTGGTCTGAGTGATATTTTCACTATTATATCTTTGACACCCTGTTGCTGTCCTAATTTTTTTTCAAATCTGCATAATTTGTTGCTAAGGCTAGAGTTCTTGTGTTTTGTCTTAGGTTAAATCAGATTTTTTCAAACTCTGTGCATATAATTACGAGATAAAACAAAGAAAAACTCTTAGACTCAAACCCTATGTATCTGTGACTCTGGCGCCATCATCTGTTCTCTTAACGGGGCCGGGCTAAACCTAGAGTTAACACTATAACGGGGCTATCATCCTTGCAACTTTTCCTTGATTTTTTTATGACTATGTGTATATGTATTTTCCTTGATGTACTTTTCTTTGATGTTGTGAGCCGATTTTTCCTGATAATAAAATCGCTCTTGAACTTAATAATCGTGTTTGGTCAGCTCGTTCTAGATAAATATATATATCATTGTTATAGTTTTCCCACGTCTGTGTGTTTACCTGTCGTCACGTGTATGTGCGTGCCTGTGAGTGATAGAAATATACATATTACGTATATTGGTGTAGTCTGTCTGACGCTGTAACAACTGTTGTAGAAGATAGGTGAGAGAGAGAAGAATTCTTTTCGCTTTCAGAGACAGCCACTATATCAAATCTATCATCTCACGTGTGTGGAAATTCTATTACCTTTCACTAACTCTCACTGAGTCTATCACCTATTCAAACCTATTCAGAAGGGACCAAACCTAGTCTTAATTCTCCTATCGGAAATCTACGACAGATAGGCCTAAACAAACGCTACAAAAGTAAAATGAATAGTGCTAGTAAAGTAAAGTAAGCATGTTTATTTCATACATCATACACAAAGTAGGACAAAATATAAATTCCTAAACTAACCTGTACAAATGTTAATAATAATATTGCAACCTGCGTAAATTTGACTGAATATATTTATTGTAGAAAGGCTGAAGGAGATAGCATAACCTAAAGTAAAAAGTTTGCAAGAGATTTGAAAATTGCCACTAATGCACAAAGAGACGCAGAGCGAACAACTTCTGTAAACAGACTGAACGACCGAGAATAAAATGGCGCAGACGATCTCGCTTCCCTTTCTCAGCTGTCGAGTGCGAGAGTTCATGCCGAAAATCGCCGAATATTATGAACATGAGTATGATTGAAAAGCGCCGAATTAGCGAAGCGGTGAAAAGCGGGATATGACTGTAGACCTTTTTGTGATAGTCCCATAATGTTGTTTGTATCACAATTATATTGTTGCATAAATAGTGTATCTGATATAATGACCCTCAGCGACATCGTTTTAGGTGGGAAGGAGACGTTACAAGATTGGATGAAAATAAACTATAAGAGTGTAACCATGGAGACACGAGTAGTAATATTGTTGGACAACTTTCTATACGGAGATGTGATTGGTCTGATCTTATATTTGTTTGTGGCACTGTTTTCTAAAGATGGTTTTCTCGGAGTATGTGCGCCATGAAAATTTGAGAAACACTTTTAAAAATTTGAGCACAGTTTTGCAAATCATTGCATGCACTCTTCGGCGATCACAAGTGCAAAATTAGTGGAACACTTCTAGCAGTCTTGAAGAGGTAAAATTTAATAGCTGGTAGTTTAAAGTTTTGTCTGTTAAATAATTCTTTTACCGCCATCACACATAATGTTCTGAAACGTGACAATCATATCTTGGTAATGGTTGTTGCTTGCAAGACCATGAATTGCTTAACTATATTGTTGTTATCGTCATTGTTATCTTGTAGCCGAATGCCATATAAACATGTAGACACGTTATGGTGAGTTGAACTCAGAAATTTCTGCCGATTTCGTCCTGTCAGAAACGCCCATTTCTTATCTTTGATTTTGTCCCCTCTCGTCTTCGTTTTTGCCTTCATTTTATTGTAAATTCCAGACTTCGCCAGTGCCACTCTTATTTTAGACAGCCCCTGGAGTAAGCCCCTGGCTTACCGGGAATCGAACCTAGGACCTATCACTTCTGTTGTTTTTCTGTAGTCTAGTCTTCTACTTCTTTATTTCTCAGGAATGCTTGACACATACCTTTGTGTATTATTTATGCACTGTATGCAGGCGTCGGGTTTCCCCTCCTTATTTATTACACATATGGTTCCATAACGCGAGTTACTTCTAGTACAAGTATGTTCTTGGCGGGAGGACAGAATTGTCAATGAAAGCGATGACCTTAACTTTAGGATATAGGTTTGTTAAATTTGTAGCAGGAGTGGAATATATTTACCATTGCAGGCGCAGGTTTCATGTGAAAAACAGTGCTGAGGACTGGATAGTTGTCGTTAACTCTTTGGGAATGGAACGTTCTTCCTTTGTTTTATTTTTAACTACTTTACCTGCTAGGGCAAACAACGTTGTCCCTGATGCTGCTTATCAATACTGTTGTTGATATGTAGCCAGTGTTAACTGCAAGAATTTGGCATCAAATGTAGAATGGGCAGGGATGGGCGTATGAGAGGACGCACCAACCAGCCCTGTACAGGGACAATCAGTGTTCACACCCTTCCTCATTTTAGCGGAGGGAGACTGAGCACCTTTGAGTTTGCCCGGAGTGCAGTGATGTCGATTCTGAGCATAAATCACAATAACCTTTAGCCTAAGCACAACGTTAAACTATCGAATTCCATTTCTCTTATGTTGCCCTTCCTTTGTTCGTCTGATTTGCCGGTTCTCACAATTTATTTTAACCTAACGCTTCTCGTGGTATGCCCAAAAAGACATGGACTCCTTTATATGCGTAATAAACTTTCTTCATGTGTCAAGACATCTGTTTTTAGCTGTCCATGAGTACTTAACATTTCCATATTTTTATCTCTTTAGATATACTATTTCTAGGCACTTTCTTCATGTTGAAATAGCTGACTCTTAGGCTGGTCTCATGTTTTAACCTGCTCTGAAGTGCTGTCTTGAGGTTTGCCGCTGAAAAAAGGCGACCTCTCGGTTTGTCCAGTTCCTTTATTCTACACTGGACCTGTGCTTAGACACATAATTATCCAGAACAGGGATACTCAACACGGTGCCTGCGGGTAAGCAGATCTTGGTTGGTGATGGTATTCGGCCAAAAGATTCGGAGAATTTTTCTTAGGCATGTGATAAGAGGACAATTTCGACATTTCCTTCTCTGTAACTCTCCAGCATTCCGCACCATAGAGAAGTACAGAAAGCACACAGCTCTGATATAATCTTAATTTTGGTGGCATTTTTTTTTTTTTTCCGTAACTAGCGGCACTTGGGCTTTCAGCCCTTCGGCCCAGTGACATGTCATTGCGAGGCTGGGGAACCTGAGGACTTTCCTTCCAACCCGGTCAGGAGCTTCGCTCCTTCCCATCCACAGAGGGTTTATCACAGGAGCCGTTCAGGCTATTCAGTCAAATTTCCGGCCGTAAACATTTCTTCAAACGCCGACGCCCGGGTTTGAACCATGAACACCTGGTCGCCAGTACAACGCCGAAGCCATTACACCAGCGCGGCTCCCTGGTGGCATATAAGATACACGTATATTTTGCTCCGCATGTTTTCCCGAATCATTATTATTAATAATGAACATTGTTAAATCTGAGTACAGGCCGCGGCTCACTAATGCTCATATGGATGATTATTTGCATGCAGGAATACCATCATACACTCCTACCTATAAAAAGTTGGCGACTGACATGCAATGCCAGAGATCACACTAATGATACATTTGACTAAAATGATTTCAAGATCAATTTTTTTAATCCTCAATATTTCTTATTTCACTGAATGTGTTTACTCGGCCGTATAGAAGTATTTTGTATATTTTGATGTAAAAAATGTGCCATATATATATATATGACGCCGCAAGGTGTTATGGCCGTAGACTGCTTCGTCGGTCGATGGTCAAAGGAATAATAATAATAATAATATATATATATATATATATATATATATATATATATATATATATATATATATATATATATATATATATATATATATATATATATATATATATATATATATATATTATTTATTATTATTCCTTTGACCATCGACCGACTAAGCAGTCTACGGCCATAACACCTTGCGGCGTCATAGGGCAACAAGAAATCGTCCGTTGTTCCGTCACACCTAAAGGCGTATATTGGTACAACAGACTTTTAATTGTTGTTTCTGTGATCAATGTGACAAGCAAGCGGTAGATCAATCCGCTGTGCTCCGAACTTGCCCTCGTGTGTACTCTACCCCCGTCGCTATAAAACCATTTCGCCATGCCTCCCAGACGCCCGTCCAGCCAAAATCCATTCGGGACCGAAGGTCCTCGAAAAAGGGCAATCTGGCATAGGCACAGTTCTTATTCACTGCCTCTACTGCGCTGGGAGGACCCGGCAACCGGGACCACACACAGCCTTGAGAGGACAAAGATCGCCTTAAAGGTAATCCATTCATGCGCGTCACTAATTAGATGACGAGGCATTTGGCTACCTTAAGAGAGTCATAGTTACTCCCGCCGTTTACCCGCGCTTGGTTGAATTTCTTCACTTTGACATTCAGAGCACTGGGCAGAAATCACATTGCGTCAACACCGGGTGACGGCCGTCGCAATGCTTTGTTTTAATTAGACAGTCGGATTCCCCTGGTCCGTACCAGTTCTGAGTTGGCTGTTGAATGCCAGCCGACGCGGACGCCGCCCGAGGGCGACGCCGCATAGCTGGGGCGGTCCACGGGAAGGTTGCAGCCACGTTCCGAGCTCGGCCGGCCCGCCGGCTAGCGGCGGCGGCCTCGCCCAGCCCGGCCCATCCCAGTCCCGCTTCGTACGCCACTTATTATCACCTTCGTCGATTTTCAAAAAGCCTTTGATAGTCTACACCGCCCATCATTGTGGAAGATACTTACAATCTATGGTTTTCCAACAAAATATGTGAATATAATCAAAGCGCTATATGACAATGCAAGATGTTGTGTTAGAACAAATAAAGGGAATACAGAATGGTTTACAGTAGAAACAGGGGTTAAACAAGGCTGTATTATGTCACCACTACTTTTTGGAATAGCTATTGATTGGGTTATGAGAAACTATACCCACAATGAACAATTGGGTATAAAATGGACAAATGGAAAATTCCTGGGGGACCTGGATTTCGCAGATGATGTAGCATTCTTAAGTTCAACACCAAGACAATCCCAAGAAGCAATAAATAATTTGTGTCATCTCTCGGTTAAAATAGGTCTCCAAATAAATGCCTCTAAAACTAAAGCTATGAACTTTTCTAACGAGACCTTTGATATCATCTTGAACGGGGAAAAACTACAGAAAGTTGAAAGTTTCAATTATTTAGGCAGTAAAATGACTCAGGATGGTGACACAACAAGAGAAATCCATACTAGAATTGCTTTGGCAGCTAGCGCCTTCAATAGATTATCTAACATTTGGAAATTACGATCATTGAATATACATACCAAGCTTCGTCTGTTTAATTCAAATGTTATCTCAGTGTTAACATACGGCTGTGAGAGTTGGAAAATAACAAAATCATTGGAGAACAAGCTGAATACATTCGAGAACAAATGTCTTAGAAAACTCATGAACATCAGTTGGAAAGAATTCAAGACTAATCGACAAATAAGAGAAGACTCTAGGCAGAAATATGTCTCCGACTATATAAGGAAAAGACGATGGTCATATATCGGTCATGTCCTACGAATGCAAAACAACAGAATACCACTACAGGCGCTCACTTGGGTTCCTGAGGGTAAGAGGAAAAAAGGAAGACCAAAAGAAACACTCAGAAGAACAATAATAAGAGAAGGAAGAACGTTGGGCCTAAATAGTGTGCAAGAGCTAAGAGGAGTGGCGTCACAACGAACAACCTGGAGAGCACTGGTTTCTGCCTTATGCGCCGTGTTTGGTGCTTAAAGAATTTATTATTATTTATTATATATATATATATATATATATATATATATATATATATATATATATATATATATATATATATATATATATATATATATATATATATATATATATTGATATACTCCATGACCCAGCAGATAGAAAATGATCTAAAAACAGCGAAGAAAATATATGAAAGCTGACGTGAGTCATTGCATGTAGAAAGCTACATAAACTTGAAGAAGATAAGTCTCACTTACTAGCTGTTGTTTGTGAATATACTTTGTTTTTGGTTGGTGCTGCAGGGTAGCAGTTGGCAAAGAGAGGGGTGAGCCGCACAAAACAATCCTCTGGTCTGTAAGTGGTATATTCTCCTGTGACTAGTCCATCGTTGCAGAATACTTAGGAAAATGAAAATGCGAATAAATGTGAAACATGGAGAGAGTTGTGTTTTAAAATGTGCAATGTGTTGCCTTTCCTTCGTGACTGCTTGAGGGAAATAAATGTTTATACATTTAACCAAAAAAATGTATTTTTTTTTAAACAAATTATTGCGGTATGTTGAACTGTTTTTTTTTTTTTTTTTTTTTTTTTTGTGTGTGTAAAGTAACAAGAAAATCTGAAGATAGCATACATAGTATGAATTCTGCTTTATCATATTTTAGACTGGGCACCGGATGGTCAGTTCACACCAACCGGATAGGTAACTTTGGCCGGCCTGATCAACTGACGTTGGAGGAGCAGGAGCAAATACTTCGTGTCATCAATAGAGCCGAGTACCTGGAGGGGGTCGAGCAAGAACGCATTGGGTAAGAGCAGTCAGTTCAGATATCACTGACAGTTGCCTTTTAGTATAAGGATCTATGAATGGTTTTCCCCTAGGATGTTCATTACAATTTTACAGCAGAATAAACTAAGATAGTGCTAGGAAATTCTCAGAGTGCGACACAAATTGAGGTGCTCTAATCTTAAGAGTATTTCTCGTCAGGTGTTAGTGCATTCGCTTTCTGACCATCTTTATTTCTTTTTCGGGGGTGGCCCCTTCCACCTGGGCATGACTTACACGCTGTGTCGTTACCTACCACACTTCCATTTTCCTCCTTTTTGTAAGACACTTGTGTAAATCTATGTAACTACAACCCCCTCACTCGAAAGTCCAATTGTGGGTTCTCCGTGCTACATTCGACTCTGTTTCGACAGTTTAAAGAGATTATCAAACAGAAATTTCACTGCGTGAATGTATATCCAGAGTTGTTCCATGGTGTGGTTACACTACAGCAATCATGAGATCTTTGCAGTCTGACCATGTCTTGTCAGACCTCTTGATTATCTTGTTACGCCCAATTGTCTTCTATAAATCATATACTGTGCTGCCAGTAACAGCCTGGTGTGCTATAACGATAATTATCAATGGTGAATAATAAAACCACCACAACGACAGTCCATTATGTCCACTTTCTGAAAATGAAAAAAAAACAAAGGTCTGACTCACCAGTGTTACACTGCATATTTAAGTTTCTAGGACACTTCATGTTTTCCGTAGCACATCTTTTAGACACCGTGTCAGACTATTTTTTTCTGTGCTCTGGTTTGCTGAGTGTGTAATGTTTACCTTCATTTACTAGTGTACCATTAGGGCCATGAAATGCTTTATTTATTCTAAATCCTAGTTCATTGTTTATGACCAGACAGGCAGAGTACGAAGAATATGGCGTGACACCAAACAAGTCGTATGACTAACATTCAAGGATGATAGTCGGGATAATTATGGTGAATCATGTGTTGCATTATTACTGGCATGGGTTTTTTTTTCTGCTGCTTTTGTCTAGTGATCAGATCATATAAATAGTGTGTCCACCTAATCCTTTTGTCTAGTGCTCAGATCATATACATAATGTGTCCATCTAATCCTTTTGTCTAGTGCTCAGATCATATACATAGGGTGTCCATCTAATCTATTTGTCTAGTGCTCAGATCATATACATAGGGTGTCCATCTAATCCTTTTGTCTAGTGCTCAGATCATATACATTGTGTGTCCACCTAATCCTTTTGTCTAGTGCTCAGATCATATACATAGTGTGTGCACCTAATCCTTTTGTCTAGTTCTCAGATCATATACATAGTGTGTTCACCTAATCCTTTTGTCTAGTGCTCAGATCATATACATTGTGTGTCCACCTAATCCTTTTGTCTAGTGCTCAGATCATATACATAGTGTGTGCACCTAATCCTTTTGTCTAGTTCTCAGATCATATACATAGTGTGTTCACCTAATCCTTTTGTCTAGTGCTCAGATCATATTCATAATGTGTCCACCTAATCTTTTTGTGTTGAATATCTTAGTTCCGTGGGCAGCTGACGGGTAATGATGGTGTCATACAGACGCTTGTCGTCAAGCCGACTTTGTGAATATGGTGTCCTGGTATTTTCAGGAGGCTGGTCGACAAGCTAGACAACATGAAGAAGAATGCTGTGGGTAACGGGTTGTCGCAGTGTGTCCTGTGTGGAGATGAATTCAAACTGTTGGGAGCTTCTCCTGCTTATTGCGATGATTGCGCTAAGGTGAGTGGCATTTCTAGGGGTTGCTATTACGAAATCAATGAGAAGAAAGCTCTGGAAGAAATACTGAGGTTTTTACCTGCAAAGTTACCCAGCAGGAATGGGCCGTTTTCCTGAAATTACCTCTCCTAGATTTTATAGGTGGCGTGGCTGAAAATCCCAAATATTCTATGTATTTTTTTGTCTTATTTAATTCAGATTCTACACTATATTAGCTGATCGGTATATTTTTTAATTGATCGTCTACGATTTCTTGTTCCATTTGTTTTTAAATTATGTGCACGTGCTGCAGTTAGCAAATGTTTTACTTGTTTCCATATGTTGTGATTTAGTAAGAATCTACTTTTATCAGCTGTCAATTAGTTTCCGAACTGAACGACAGCTGATAAATAGTATATTCATTCTTACCAAATCTTTGCTATCAATTGTCATTATTAACTAAAACACAATTTAAAAAAAAATTTGTCGTGCTTTTATTTATACTTACGCTGAATACACACATGTAATTGGAAACTGATTAACAAGTGCATACATTTTGATACGTTGAACAGTCTGAATTTTGAAATATAACAGAAAAATTTTTTTATTTTTTTTTAATGTGAGGTTTCTGTTGGTGTGACCTGACTTGGCATTAAAACACAACCAAACTTTTCAAATATTTGTCATGGGGAACAGACATCATGTCAATGAAAGAATAATATTTTCTTCATTCTTTTATTCTGTAACCTAAGTTGCCACAGGGGCACATATTTGTTGACTTGACTTGACTTTGATCCACTGTCACTGAGCGTCAGCTGTTGATGACCTTTATGCTATTATGTGATACAGCGCTGTTTGTGTAAGCTGTTTTGTGCTGCCATAAAGTGTATTGTCTATGGTTGGGTTGCGTAGTAGGATGAATTGTCTCATTCCATGAAGTGCAGGGCACAGTAACAGATGGTGTTCTACTGTCTCAGTAGGGTTTGGGCAGGGTCTACACTTTGCTGTAGTTTGTGAACACATTCTGTTTCTGTGGCCATTTAGTTCTCAATGTGAAGATTCTGGTTTGATATTTTCGTTCAATATGGTTAATAGCATCTTCCTTATTGTGACATATTATGAAAATAGCTTTCATCTATCTATTTCATTATCTACACTTCTCTTTTACCTAGCTTTCACCTACGCCTTTTCGTTAACAAAAACCATTCTAACACTCAGAGATCTGTCCCTTTTTCTAATTTAGCAAGCAGATTTTATTGCTGTTCGCTATTTCCTTTGATGAATGTTCTCGAGCAGACCTATTAGCTACGTTGAGCTGTAATTATTAACGCCAGCGATTGAAAATCGTGGTAATAGATCAGACAACGATCAGATCAGATTATTTGGAACCAAGGTGAGGCAAATTTATATTACCTCCCTTGAAATCCGGTCGCTAGAAATGTAATTAAACACGGCGAATTGCCAGATCAAAGACATTGCTCGCTAGCATGGGCCATACGAGCAGAGACGTGTAAAATTTGCACTGATTAGCAAATTACGTTGCGCCGGATCTCAAGCGAGTCCATACGCAACAGAGAGAGTCTGGATTTCGGTTCTAGCGTGAAAAATGGCTTTGATTTCACGTATTCCCCAAGATCTGAACGTGGGTGCTAAATCTGGCAGAGAGTCTGGTTTTCGGTGTATAGTGTATATTCCCTTTGATTTCAGATATATAAACCCCAGCATTCTAACTCAATTTATCCAGTACCGCCACAGATTCAGAAGACATCTAGCTACGATTCTAGAATCACTTGTATTAAGTAGAGTTCTTAGTTTTCGGTGGAGATAGTCTGAGTAGTTTGTGTGAAGGTAAATACTATACTAGTAGTTTTGAGTGATTTAAGTGGTAAAATCGTCGATTATATTTCACTAGATTTTCTGTGCAGAGTGATTTACTAGATAGGTCCGTCATTTATATTTCTCTAGGTTTTACTGTGTTACAGTGGCTAGCAGAAGAAATAATAATTTCTTGCTAAACTATGCCAGCTATGAAATAAATTTAATTAATAGCTAGTAACCAGTCAGAGAATATTTTAACCAACTAGTAATGCACGGTTCATCATGAGTATTGACGAAATATGTATTTATTTCTAATTCATGATGATTTAGTTTTTTTTAATGACTAGAATTTATTTCACGGGAGTTTTTAAACGATGAGGCAAGCTCTAAGCTTGTAGTTTCAATTTAAGTTAAATAACCGAAGTGGATAAATATATTCTATTTTACGCGGGTTAAGAATAGGATTGTGAATACTATATTATGGTTAAGTATTTGTATTTTTTCTCCTTTAAACAGTATTGGGTCAAACCCTAAACCTTACCAGCGGCTTCCATGTAAATCTGAGAGTAACCATACAAAAGAACACTTTAATTAGTATTTGGGTCTTTTTCAAAGTAAAACTGTCTGAGGTTGTGTTTACACACAGAAAGAGACAGAATACCACCCAAAGAACATTAAGAGTGACTTTGTAACTGGGCATATAGATCTAGATTTCTTTGCAAATTTCATTTACAGTCAGCCCGTTGCGGTGATTTAACAAACATTAACATCTCCCGACGTTTGACCAGTTGTGGTGTGACCAAGAATTTTATACTGAGAGAAGTTACCAACTGGTCATTTCTATGCACTGGAAATCTCAAGCTATTGACACTGTGAGCGCTGTTAAATTTCTTACCTGTACAAATTAAATGTGACATAAACAGTAATCCTAAATAATAATACCAAAGGGAAAACTCCCCGGAGAAGTGGACTTAAATCTGTCTTTTGAGGAGCTGGGGTTCTCTTTGCCAAAAATAACACTGGATTTGCTGTGTGTGTGTGTCCTAAAGATTGTTCCAGAAGATACAACACAAGTATTTAGGTAAGAAAGAATGCTCGTGGCCACGGTCGTCTGAGAAGAGAGGAAGAATGAATGAATAATTCTCACATATATCTTGTAGAATCCATGTACTCACTTTGTGTATTTTTTTCTATGCAAGTTTTGCTAATGCTGTCCCTTTTCAGAAGAGATTAACATATAACTCTGTTCTTTACTGTAGAGGGAAATACTAGACCATAGTGTATAAATCTTTGACTCTTTGGGGTTAATAACTTTCGTCTAACGGGATCTTGTCTCAACAGAGGGAGGGAGGATTACACCTATGAGTCTAACTCTTTAATTGATTCATTAACTTATGTTTATTTGTATTTGATTTTGATATTCAAAAAATATTGCTGTTGTGAAGTTATTTATGATAAATAAAATTTACATAAACTTTATTTACGTGTGTTGGTCAGCTTGTCCCAAAAGATCCCTATTCCATAGATATAGTTTTCACGTCTGTGCGTCTAATTGTCGTCACGTATCTGTGTGTGTGTAGATGTGAGTGGTTGTATATATATGTGTGTATATATATATATATATATATATATATATATATATATATATATATATATATATATATATATATATTTATTTATTTATAGGGAAACTGTCTGATCTAAGTATATTAGTCGTAAAAAATAGGCTGGATTAGATTACCTCTAATAGATTATATCTCAAATCCAGGGACAGACTTTACCTTTCACCATTTCACTCGTGAAAATCTATTTCTTTACATTATCTCCCACCTGTTCTAGTTCTATCCAGACGGGACCATAATTGATCTTAATTCCCCTATCAAAATCTACGACACTTATTTGGTACACATAGGTGTATAAAGTGTTTTCTTCCTGTTCTAGCTTGTGCCCACGTGTTCAGCCAATCTTCTTTGCAGTTGTTTTTGATTATTTGTTTTATTGTTAATATGATACAAATATTTGAGTCGAAAAATAAAATGCTTTCAAAACTGTCCAGAAGTACGCCACAAAATTACGCACAAATACAACCTAACAGACAGAATAATTTACTTATTAGCTCCTGTGTGGTGCTTCAAATGTCCAGTATTTATGTTAGACTTATTTCTTATTTTCTTGTTTGGGGGGGGGGGGGGGGGGGGGGGGGGGGGGGGGGGGGGGGGGTGGGGTTGGGGGGGGGGGGGGCGCGGGGGCGGGGGCGGGGGGGGGGGGGATATTAATATACTGTCAAGCTAAATATGAGTTTTTAAGATTAAACCTTGTTATTCTCTCTTCCCCCCCCCCCCCTCTTTACATGTAGGGCGTGTTTGTTCTATTTGATTGTGAAATTCCACCAGAACTATTTTCTTTGTGCTATTTAGTCTATCCTAAGACCTACTTATCCCTAATTTGTTTTTTTATTTTTTTTAATTTAATCACAATATATGTTTCTATTTTTATTTAATAACTGCTTTGCTCATTATTTAATTACTAGCAATAACCCGTCAAAATTGACAGGTTTTTAATTCTAGTGTGTTGTTTCTGTTACATGTATTACAGACGGTACTATTACTACTGTGGTCATTTCATTGCAGGCGACCGTCATTAGATATTTGTAGTGAAAATTATATGAATGTATTAAATATGAAGACACGGAGTAATAACATTCCTAAATGACATGTGGAGCAGTGATAATGATCTAATGGACCGGATATTGACTAAATAACTAACATTTCTTTTATGACAATATGTCTCGTAATTGTTCGTGCATCTTTTAAAATCTTGACTTTCCATAATCAAACTGTTCATGCACACCGTCATTTGCGCACTTTTTTATTTTCGGGAGAGTACATATAAGAGAAACATTACAATTATTGTCTAACTTTCAACCACAGTTGCACCCCTTAGCTGTGGTTGAAAGTTAATGTACTCTCTCGAAAATAGAAAAGTGCGCAAATGACGGTGTGCATGATGTGACCGACCGACCAACGTACTTAGGCGGGAATTATGGTATTGGATTTGTTTATGTATTCTGATTTTACCCAATACAGGGGCCTCTCTGCACCGACAATAATTTTTCCGTTCTGCTAGAGTTATATCTCCCAATCTCGATGCAGTTTTTAATTAAAAACAAGTGATTGGTATTGTTGATCAGAATCGACGTCACTGCATTCCTGGACACCCCATAGGTGGTTAGTCTCCCTCAGCAAATGTCGAAGAGTATGAATGCTAATTGTTCCTGTTGCGCGCTGGTTGTATACACGCCGTACGCATCCTCTCTTACGTCCATCCCTGCTGGTCTTACGTTTTATGCCAAATTCCAGAGATATTAGCCTTGATCAGGGCCGTAGATACGGGGGGGGGGGGTTTCTCTCTCAGTTTCATACTTCTTTATTTCTTCTGTCGTTGTTTTTCTGATCTATCTTTGTTTTTGCTTTGGTTCGTTTCGTATCCTTTTGTATCTTTTTAGCCGTCACTAGCTCGCTCATACGTCACTTCCGCATGACGCCTGTTTTCACAGCCATCTTAAGTGTTTCATTCTTGGATCCAGCTAAGTGACTTTTTAAATAGTGTTGTTCATTCCTGCCTTCGTTTCGTTGATTATTTACTTTCTTGTTTCTATGTCTTTCTGGTTTTACGATTTTCTTGGATTATTATTGTTCTCTTTTCGCTCAGCACTGTTGTTCCATCTGCTTGTATCGCTCATTTGGTGTGTTCTTCATCATCAAAAATTTTGTAGTACCTATATGTAATTCTTGTAAATACGACCTCAGTGAACTTCCTTGACATCACTGTGACTATTAGCCCTACTTGTCTTAAAACGTCTGTCTATTATAAGGCTACTGACGCTCATGGATTCCTTCTTTATACTTCATCGCATCCTCTTAGTTGTAAAAATTCCATTCCTTTTTCTCAACTTCTTCGCTTGCGTCGGTTATGTCACGATGACGATGATTTCCATCAGCGAGCTCAAGAGATGCTTGAGTTCTTTCGCCGACGTCTTTATCCAGAACATGTTTTATCTGATGCCCTTAATCGTATCACACGCGTCACTCGTCAGACGGCACTCACTACTAAACCTTCTGTCCAATCTGACAGACTAAAACTGGTTCTAACTTTCCATCCTCACTGTCTGGCGGTAAAGAGAATTCTGTTTCGACATCTGTCTATTCTCAACTCTGATCCTGATACCAAAGAGTTGTTTCGTGATACACCTTTGGTAGCTTATCGTAGGGATAAGAATTTTAGGGATATTCTTGTACACAGTCGCTTGCGACATTCTAGCCCATCTTACTTTGGTACTAAACCGTGCCAACGCCGGATATGCAAGACCTTTCCGTTTGTACTCCAAACTCAGACAGTCACTTTTCCGAAAGGAAAATTTATCATTAGAGAGTCTTTTACGTGCGAATCTAGAAACCTGATTTATGCTATCATCTGCAAGAGGTGTGGCATGACCTATATTGGTGAAACTGGTAGGCGTTTGGCAGACAGGTTTCGTGAGCACTTGAATGACATCTATCATGACAAACATTTACCGGTGGCCCTTCATTTCAATAGGCCTGACCATTCAGGTAATTCCGATATACATGTCACTGCCCTCCGTTCATGTGCCGGTAATGACAAGACTCGCTTTTCGTTGGAGAATCGCCTTATTTTTAAAATGGGCGTTTTAGCTCCCGATGGTTTGAATATACAACATCATTTTGCATAAATTCTGGTAGCCTTTCTCTTTTTCATTCTTTTATTCGTTGTCTTTTAGATCTATCTTTTTATGTTTTTGTTTTGGTTCGTTTCGTATCTTTATATCTCTTGTTTTGTCGCTATCGTACGTCACTTCCTTGTGATTTCTGTGACAAGAGACTACCGCTTTCTTCCACAGATTCTTTGGATCGAGCTAAGCTAACTTTTACTAGTTCCACAGTTTTGTTTATTCTTCTTGTTTTCGTTTCGTTGATTATTTACTTTCTTGTTTCAGTATTTCTTTTAGATTTTACGGTTTTCTTGTATTATTATTGTTCTTTTTTTTCTCTCATCACTTTTTCCATCTGCTTGTATTGCCCATTTGTTGTATATTTCTCATCATCGTATAGTTTTGTAGTCCCTATATGTAATTTTTGTCTTTGTCACCTGTTTTTGGCTGACGAAGGGTAAAACCCGAAACGTACCTTGTTTCTTGTGAACCGTAATTTGTAAAACTGATTAAATACCGTGTTATTTATTTAAATACTTATGTAATTCTTGTCCTTGTCACCTGTTCGTAACTGTGGCTGACGAAGGGTAAAACCCGAAACGTCCCTTGTTTCCTGTGTACCGTTAACTTGTAAAACTGATTTCATACCATTTTATTTGTTAATTTATATATTAGCTCTTTCATTGCCGAGTACCCCTGCTTGACAATGGCAGTAGATCCACACCAGTTCCTAAAGTGAAAAAAGTGTTTTAAAAAAATTATAATGATATTTTTAACATATTATTTTATAAGGGAAATATCCCGTGCAGCTAAGTCATAAAATGTTTATAGTTTTAAATATGAAAATTAAATATTTCACATAGGCTATATAAAACACTGCTCGACGATTGACCTGAATTTGCGGTGGTTTAGCGTCTTATATTTCGTCCGTGTAAAAGAGCTCTGCTTGCGACCTTAGGGGAAATCACTCTAATCTCTTTTTGAAGAAAATAATTCATTGAAATGCTAATATTCTTTTAATACAACTCAGATACGAAATATTGCATTCTCGCGTGAAACTCAGATGTAACATTCTGTGTTTGACTTTCAAGTGTGATATGTAACTTTCACTCTTTGAAACTGAGATGTGAAGAGTAACTTTTTCTGTTAGAAATTCAGATGTGAAATATTACATTTAAAGTTTGAAGCTGAAGTGTTAAATGTAACTTTCTCGGTGTCGTAAATTTTAGATAGGTTAGAATATATTTATGGTCCCGTCTGAGCAGAGGTGATAGTGGTACATGTGTGAGAATTAAAGTGTAAGAAATAGATTTTTACGAGTGAATAGATATGGAGAAAGTCTGTCTCTGGATTTAGTAGTTTCTCTAGTCCAGCCTATCTGTACGACTATAATTTTAGTGTAAGACAATCTACTACCCCCTTATATTGAGAAATATAAGGTTACTAAACACACACAGCTATGTGACAACAAGACACACAAACGTGAAAAAAACTATGGCTAATGGGTATGGGTCTGACCAACACACAAAGTTAAGTTCTTTTTGTTGTTTATTATCATTAAACTTTACAACATCAACTATATAGAGAAATCAATAAAATCATGTTTACAGACATATGAAAATAACCGAATAAGTGCCCTCCCCCTTGTTGAGAAAGGATCCCAAAAGAAGTTAATAACCCAAAGGTCAAAGATTAGCACTAGGTTACAGAATAGACTGTGAAGAACAAGTTCCCACTAAATTACTACTCAGTTCAGTACACAAGTGTAGCGAAATAAAAAAAAAGAAGTTAGTACAATGCCTGTAACAAATGAAAATATTCTCTCTCTCTCTCTCTCTCTCTCTCTCTCTCTCTCTCTCTCTGTCATACGTGGCCACAAACAATCTCGCTTACCCAATCGTGGTGTTTATATCCCTTGAAAAAATACAAGAGTTCCTGAACCTTTACTGTCAGGTGGGTTGCCAAATTAGCCCCAGTCTAGCCTATATATTGAATAATAATTACAAGGTGGACACCACATTTGGTGGTTTAATTTTCCCTGGATGAAACAAAGGTCACCGTGAATAGTTACTGAAGCAAGACGAGCTCTGGACGTTCACAGTTGCAAAAGGAGAAAAATAATTCCATCATTGCGAAACATCTGGTTGCTAAGAAAAATTGTTACAATATGTAAAAATGATGATGGTAAATCATATCGGCTGGCTCTATGGTGAGTGCCGATTTTGAAACAGCAAAACTTTCTGGATCACTCCGTTGCTACGGCTGTCGAACGTCAGGTATATATGTTCTTTCGTATGCCCAGTGGGCTGGAGAAATTGAATAAATAATGTTGGGTAAGGTAAAGTCTAGTTAAGATTTAATATTAATGTTTATTTGTCTCTTTGGCCCAACCGGTTCACGAAGGAACTTGGGACTTGAAAGCCAAGAAGAGGACACAATTAATCCTTCACTGAATGAAGAAAGAGGACCAAACTAGCTGGCCGCTGGTTTTTGATCAGGTACTATTTAGGAAGAAAAGAACATTTATGAAAAAAAAATGAAATGCTACTATCCTATCCACACGTAAGTTTTTCCGCTATGGCATGTCGGGAAAAAGGGTATGCACCCTCCCCCGTTATTGCCCGCGAGAAAATGAACAGCGCACAAAGTCAATTATTATTTAATTTATCCCTACGCGCACTTGTTAACAAATATCGCCTGTCATTACTAGCTATAGATTGTCGGCGTCTGTTGTTTTGTCACATGATATTAACACTAGCCACTTATATAATATAATGTCACACAATGAAATATAATGCGAATTCTATTCTGTCACTCATCCGTCACGCGTAATAATCCCAGTCAGCTAAACCGTATCTTCTTGTGTAAGAAAGTGGGCTGATGGAATTTACATTAACTGAACAACTGGCAAGAAAATATCTACGCGGTATGTTATTTCTCTAGTTTTAACGCTAACACAGTGAATTAAAATGGTAAACTTAACACATTTTAACACTTAAGCACAATTTCTATTACCACAAATCAGAAAATGAAATCCCCACGAGACTATTTAACACATTTTAGCGAAGAATTGTTCTAGTGTGGCGTGTTTAGATTATCCAACAATTTCTGAGCGACTCTGATAACTGATCTGGAGAGAACGCAGTATATATACAGATCATGGTGTTGTTATCATAGAGGATGTTATAATTCACACATTCTGCATAGCAGAGAAATCAGGAAACTGCGTTTCCCGGATCAAAGGTTTTATCGTTCGCTCTACTCAGCTATGCTGACCGACATCAGAAGACTTAGATTTCGTCCCCTTTCGCAGATCAAACACTTTACCTCCCCCTGAACGTACGAACATCAAAGGTGATCGGGAAAATATTATCGCCCCTGTATCTCTTCACACAGTCCGTTATTTCCACGTGCATCTGTCTAATGACCGATAATTGGCAGATCGGCTCGCGTGAGTAACTCAGGTAAGCAAATATGATTCGCTCCCCTGTTAAGACTGGCATTTGCGAAAAGTTAGTAAACAACTCTGTTGTTACATTCCCAGAAAAAGGGCGTGGATTCAAAAGTGAGTCATACAAACAGAAAACTGTGTGGTTTGGCTTAGCAAATGGTAGACACTAGATGGGAAAGCAACGGCTGTCAGATTACTGTAAGCTATATTTTCATTATACGTCACACTCGGTAAAAAAAAACTCAGATCTGGCATGTAGGCTTCCCTGTTTAAACTCCCTGTGTGAACATGTAACATAAAATGGCAGGGACATTGTTAGGGAATTACACTAACAAAACTGTCATTATATCAGCTATACATGTCGTCCTGGGACAAAACACAGAGACACACACAACAAAAGTGCTTGTTTTCGTGTTTTTTTTTCTGTCACGGGTTGACTCCTCTTAGCTCTGCAGTAGTGGTCCGACAGTGGCCAAAACTCAAGAGTAACTAATGTGGGTCTTCAAAGGTGTCTACCTTCGCACAAGATTACTCTTGGCAGAGTTGTAGATAGAAGGATAATGATGCTTCTATCCCAAAGGAGTTTTACAGCATATTCAGAAAGCGAGAAAAATGCTGCATTGGCTGAGTACGTTAACAGTAGTATCTGCCGTCAACTTTTGTGAAGGATTATGTAATCTTATAATTCGTTAGCTCGTTCAAGCCACCAACTGAGTTAATTCAGCGAATTTCCTCTTATTATTATTTATAGCTCTGTTTGAGTGTATTTAAGAAATTGTCTGAGACATACGGATGTAGTACATTCAAAATGATGAAATCAACTTTAGATTTGTCTTTATACAAGTAACAAATTTAATAATCAATTTTGTTTAACAGTTATAAAAAAAATGAATAATTGTTGAGAAAAAAGTATTCATCACAGTGTGATGTTATGGTTTTCGAAAATGGACTGTTCACTTGGCAGCTTTTAAGTTTTACTTAGCTGCCAATATTTGTTTCTGCTCCCGCTGATGTTTGGGTCTTTGCAGATAGATGACTGGATTACACGCATCCCTGGTCAAGATTTAAGAGTTGTAGCACGTTCCAAGTAGAATCAGGGAGTAACTGCAAAGTTGGTCCCGCGTCTCTAAGACCCGTCTGATGATGGTGTCTAGCGTTGACTTCTGGCCACTTGTTCCAGAAATGTACCCTTAACTGGTACCACCAACTAGTACGGCAAAAGAAGAGAAACAAACACCCTCTGAGTATTGCGTTTCCCGACACATATTTATGTGCCCCCCTCTTTTCATTCCACCATCCCATCTATCTCAGAACTTTTACCCTCGTTTAGAATTAATTTTAACCCCAGTGGGCGAAAAACTATCTTTGCATTTAAAATGAATAGTGTTAAATTTAACTTTAGTTGAAAATGTTAACAATATAGTTTGAATATGTTTTCGTTTACATCGGTTGAAAAGATTGTTAACTTTCATTATAGTTAAAGTGAATATGTTTTGCATTTACACTGGTTGAAAAGGTTGAAACTTTCATTACATTTAGAGTGAAAATGTTTTTACATTTACAAAGGTTAATAATATAACAAGTATGTACATCATTTCTTTCATCATTCCCTTCCTGCTCCATATGGAACTTGGGACTATCTCTGCTTTTGGTTCTTTATAAGAAACTCGCAATAAAGCAGTCATCAGCCCTGGCAGTGGTGGTTCATGAAATCATCATTCTATATGCTGAGGTTGCCATCCTCAGATGACTTGGACATCCATTAGCAGTTTTCACATATTAATATTCACATGTCAATATATACATAACAGTTCACATGTTAATAATGAAAAACTATAGAATTCAAAATGTACGACTTATGCCAATCTTTATGCTCACAGACTGCTGGCTCAGGGAAATAAAGGCACTTGTAGAGGCCTCTTACACTTGGTCTGGGGTGTTGTTACTTTAGCAATAAGTTCCCACTTTTGACTTGTGTTCAGATTCCTTTGGATTCCGGTTTTCATTGGTAATGTAGGAAGTGTTTTCCTTGGAGATAATTCCTCAAGATGCTCAAACAAAGTCCGGTCCGATAAATGAAATTCTGATTTTAGTTTTAACTCTGACAAGGTCTGGTTGTCTTCTTGGCGCGAGGTAGATTTTCACAGTGTTCTAGCCTGGCTAAAGTGTCAGGTTATATTGCCTGTCTTCCCCCGCATTTGTTTGTTCCAGGGCTCCAATCAGAAGAGGTGTTGTGCCTTCATTCCGAATGTCTGCCAATCGTTTGAAACGTGTGTTTTGTGAGGTAATTCAAATTATTTCCACATGTCCGTTCAGTTACGTTGCCCGATGAAGGTGTTGAGGCATTAATTGCGCATGACGCGTAACTCATCTTGCGTTCACGATTTAGTCGTGTTTTCCATGTAGAGTACGTAATACTGGCGAGAACGCTCGGGGAGGACGCCAGAAAGTCTGCGAAACAGCGAGTTTGCCCTGCTGAGAGTAGTAAACTTAGCCGACAAGAATTTGTTGTTGTTATTGATGTTGTTGCAGGCCTTGAGGGGAATTAATTGCGGAAATTGATTTTGAGAAATAAAACTGTAATATCTGATTCCTTCTCTCAAAACACTGGAATAAATACAGTAAGTGGCTTTGACATATCTAAGTTAATGTTTATATCAAGAATTGGAGATTTGGAAGGAGTGTTAGCTAGCGCCCAGAAATTTAGGGGTGGTAAGATTACCTCGCAGAAAGTGATCCACGAGGAAGAAAAATGAGAAAGAACGAAATGTTAGATGAAAATAAAAGAAAGGCTGAAAAAATAGCAAGCACAAACAAAAGACTGAATGACATTTCGTGACAATCATAATTTTCCTGTTTTGCTCCCTGTGGAGCATGGAGGCACCACTACAGATGGTCCCTTGTAAGATGCCTGCACCAAAGCATTCACACGCCTTTGCTACAGTGGTTTCTGTAGCGGTATATTTTACACGATGAATGGGGCCTGCCCCATGCTCAGCCTCAGATTAGTCGATCCTTCTACATTCCTGAAGGAGCAATAGAACTGTTCTATTTTTGTCTCTCTTCAGAGAGCCTGTCTCTTCTTTTCCCACCCCCCCCCCCCCCCCCCCCCCCCCCCCCCCCCCCCCCCCCCCCCGGACCTAAACTGGGCTTGATCGCAGTATGACAGTGTTGTCTTGCCGCTGGAGACTAGGAATAAGGAACGAAGATTTTAGGGGCACAGCATACGAGAGCTACTAAACAGCTGGTATTGTGACAGTGAAAATGTCGCATTCTAAACGCTGACATCTAAGTAGGAAGTTTACTAACTGAAACAGGAGATCTAATTACACTAGTCAACAACCAAAATGTACCAGAAATGAAAATAGCTGATCTTAACTAATTTTGGTGTGCTGAAAACGAAAATGACATTTTAAAATGTTGATTGGCTCTAGTTTTCAAGATATATGCTACTAGTTTATTTAATTATGGTCAATTTATAAATATGACGCAACTGTTGTGGGCGATTGCATAATTTTTTTCTAATGACCAATAAAAATGTAACTAGAAGTTGATGATGCAATCCTACCTATGATTACATCACCTTTGTGTATAAATATCTTATCTCTGATAAAACTTTGCCTTTAGTTAGTGCATTTGTCCTTATCAAAAGTATCGTAGTTAGAAATGCCTAGGACATGTGTGAACAGTGCTAATAATTTCAGTTATATATGTGGTGAGGTGACATTTGTATCACAAAAACGAAATTTAACTAAAGTGATTAAGAAGGCGTACATTTAGTATTTTGGCTGTAGAATAGGAGATCAAGATAAGAGCTGGGCGCCACACATATGCTCCATACATGTGCAGCACATCTTAAACTGTGGTTGACTGGCAAAAGGCAAGCTATGCCTTTTGCAGTCCCAATGATTTGGAGAGAGCCCACTGATCATCTCAACAACTGTTACTTTTGCATGGTCCCTCCAATTGGGAAAGGCATATCAAAGAAGAAAAAAATGGACTCTGGAATATCCAAACATCCCCTCTGCAATACGTCCGGTACCACATGGCGATGACCTACCAGTTCCCAACGTGCCAGAATCATTTTCAGCTGCTTCCACTGATGAAGAAGAGGACATTTGTGGTCCTGAACCATCAACCTCAAGCGACCCAGATTTTGAGCAAACTACATCCACTAAACCACACTTAATAACCCAAGGTGAACTGAATGATCTTGTAAGAGATCTGAATTTACCGAAGAACAAGGCGGAGCTTTTGGGTTCCAGATTGCAAAAGTGGAATCTCCTGGCAGAAGATGTTACAATTTCTGTGTATAGGAACCGCCAGAAGCCGCTTATTACATTCTTTTTCAAAGAGGGTGACATTTCTGATTTAATGGCAGCCCTCAAAATCAATTACATACCGGAAGAGTGGAGGCTTTTCATTTATTCATCCAAGACGAGTCTTAAAGCTGTTTTGTTGAATAATGGTAATGTGTTACCGTCAATTCCAGTTGGTCACGCAGTTCATATGAAAGAAACTTATGAAAACATTAAGCAGCTTTTGAAGTGTATAAACTACGATCATCATCATTGGTCACTTTGCGGTGACTTAAAGTGGTCGCTCTTTTGCTTGGACTACAGGGTGGATATACCAAGTACTGTTGCTTTCTCTTTGAGTGGGATAGCCTTGCACGAAGTGACCATTACATCAGAAGACATTGGCCAATCAGGCAGTCATTGCAGCCTGGCAGTAAGAACGTTGAGAACCCACACTTGTCGACACCAGCAAGATTTTGTTGCCACCCTTGCACATTAAGCTGGGTCTCATGAAAAACTTTGTCAAGGCAATGGAGAAAACAGATGAGGCTTTCAAATACCTCATCAGAAAATTTCCAAGACTGAGTGAAGCTAAAATAAGAGAGGGAGTATTTGTTGGTCCGCAAATTCGAAAACTTCTTCATGGTGACGAGTTTCTTTGCGTGTTGCATGGCAAGGAAAAAGCAACACGGCTAGCATTTAAGTCAGTGGTGGACAATTTTCTTGGAAACAACAGATCTGATAATTACAATGAAATTGTAGAAAATCTCCTTCTGAAGTATAAGAGTCTTGGCTGCAACATGTCTTTGAAAATTCATTTTCTGGATTCTCATCTGGATTTCTTTACGTCAAACTGTGGAGCGGTCAGTGATGAGCATGGTGAACGATTTCACCAGGACATTGCTGCTATGGAGACAAGGCATCAAGGCAATTGGAGCCCTTCAATGCTTGCTGATTACTGTTGGACTGTGACAAGAGACACCTCATCGATTGACTACAAGAAGCAAGCAAAGAGAGCTCGAACAGCGACTGAATAATGATGGAATGGGTTCAAATGTGCCTTTTTAAAACATGATATGTGAACTTTAAATAAGGTTTTTATTTTTTCTATCATTTTATGTTGAAATATCAATTAATTGAGTATGTAACCACAATTTTTATAATGCTAAAGTAGAAAGACTAGCTGTTCACCCCAGAGAATTAAACAAGCATACATTATTTGTATTACTGTAATGTAAATTCATCATTTAAAAAAAAAGAACCAGAGCCAATTGGTGAGTTTCATTATGATTTTTGAAATCAGCATGTCAAAATCAATAAGAAATGGTATATTTCATTTCTGGTACAAATAACTTTTGAAAATTTGTTGACTAGTGTTATCAACATTTACAGTGCGTAAAGCTAAAATTGTGGGGTGGCAGAAATGAGTTGTAAGGGCAACACAGAAAGTCATAAAGGGGAGCTAAATGATGGTGAAAGAAACTTTATAATTATTAATGTAAACACATCATTAACTTGCAAGCTGTAATGGAAATGTCAGTGTTTTATTGATTTTAAAAAAATGATTTTCTCAGAAATTCACTAAAACATCAAAGTGCATTTATTTATATTGATCGCAGTAAAATGTATCGTTATAAAACACCAGTGCAATGTAATGATGGTGCATAGTTAATTTAACCGTAATTAGTATGTACGGACAGTCAACCATCCAAAAAGTCTTTTATATTTGGACATGCGCCCTTATATAACCGACGGACCCTGTGTCTAAGTTCAACAAGACCCCCCTCGCCAAAGCGATGCAGAATTTATGTTGAAAAGGAAACATTGACCAGTCGACAGGTATTTCTCATACTGTTTAGATTTATGTGATAAAAAGGATGGCTTATGTTTTTCGTTAACCGCTTGCTATTTCTTAAAAGTAAGTCCGTCTAATTTCATTCTTGCACTCACAGGCGGCTGTCAGAATACATGATGATTTCTCTGTCAAGTCCAGGCCGAGCTGCTTGCAAGAAACAAAACTAGCATTGCGCAAGTTATTTAATTGATTAAAAGATTTTTTTTTTTTTAATTTACAAAAGTTTAATTCCCTTTCTACTGTACACACCAACCCAGCTTCTCCTGCAAATCCCCCCCCCCCCCCCCCCCCCCCCCCCCCTCTTTCGTCCGGGACATCGATCACTTAATCTGATGAAACAGTCTGTGCCCCGGCGATTTGTGGGTACAGGAAGTTCCTTAATTTGTTGATACTGTGAAGTTAGTTATTTGACATTGTTGGGTTTCTACTAGGGCAATATTCCGTTTACACAAGAAAAAGGGGAAGCAGGGAAATAGCCTTAGGAAGCCATAGATTGTTTTATTTATGAGGTAATATTGGAATTCCGTCAAAGTTTTGCAGAGATCCTGATTCGTTTTATGCATCTATGGGTATCCCCATCGTTGTTGTTGTTTTGAAAAGGTGATGGGTGGAGAGCGGGGCACTTAACAGCTGACCGTTATTGCCTCTTCTCGTTCCATCTTGGTCTACCCTGTTCAACCTGAACATTGGTTATAATTGGGGTATTTAGTGTCATTTTATTTACTAATTTTGTATTCAATTTAAATAATTATTGTCTTTAGCAGTTGCTGGTTTTTATTTATATTAATAATTGTCATTTTATTTTCAGTTTTGTATTGTTTCTAGATAACTATTGTCCTTTACACTTGGTTTTAATTTGTATTAGTATTTATTCTTTTTGAGTTGGTGTTTTTTTATTTTTGAACCTCGTTGTCTTTCCTTGTCCTACGAGTAGTTAGTAAGTTTGCTAATTTTTCTGTTTCTTTTTTAATGATTTGTTAGTTTTTGTTACATAATTTCTATTTGGTTGAATGTCTATTTTGAAGCATTATTTTTGTTATTGTTGTTAATATTGTCATTGTTACTAACCTTATATGTTTTCCTTTATTTTATGTATATATCGTTTAAGTATTGATTGGGCTTCCCCTGGGGCATCTATACGTAAAACCTTATCCCCTGTCATGTCTATATTGTGATTTCTATCGTAAGTTTTTAATTCAAGCCTTTGTTGTTCGTACTTTTTACAGTGGATCAGGTAGTGGTCTATGTCATTTTCTTCCTGACATTCTTGGCAGTGTGGTTCCTCTATCATAAAGTACGCTGCACCGAGACGGAGAGCCACAGCTTTTTGTTCGATGGTACTTTTAATTCTTCTCTGACCTGGCACATCCTTGTTGGTTCTTTTAGAAGTTTGAATGCGTGTCCTTCCATGTTGTTTTCCATTCCTCGTTTATGGTTAGCTTCATTTGGCTCTTAATCTCCGATATTCCAAGTCCTGCACTTATATTGTTTTTACTTATTCTTCCATATTTGGTAGACTGGTCTGCCATCTCGTTACCAGCTATACCTATGTTTGCTGGAACCCACACTAGCCTCACCCTGCATCCTCCTTTTCCTAGTGATGTATTAATTGCTAGAATTTCTTCCTTTATGTCTGGCCGGCTGCACTTACCTGGGTGGTCTAGTGCTTGTAGTGATGACAGTGAGTCTGTAAAAATCGTTACTGCTTCTGGCGGATTATCTTCGATTATTTCTAAACTTTTTAGAATTGCTACCATATCCGCGGTAAAAATCGAAGCCCCTCCAGTTACACTGTAACTCTTCTTAATTCCCCAGTGTGGTATCACTACTCCTGCACCTAGTTGTCCACTATCGCCCTTGGATCCATCAGTGTAAACAGCCAGACTTTGTTTTGTTAGTTGATTTATGAACTGTCTAATTTTCATTTTGGCTTCCCTATCTTCTATGTTCTGTTTAATCTTTTCAGTAAGTGTGTAGTCTATGATTGGTGCTTTTAGTTCCCAGGGTGGTATTGTGCTTCTATATTTATTACTATTATTGATTGTGTTTGATAGTTCTTTTAAATGTGTTAAATCTTCTATAGTTCTCCACCCTATTGGATATCTTTCTTTTTTCAAGGGGACATCTCATATACTTGGTTGGTTTTTGACAAATACGTAATGTGCTGGATGGGTCACTTCTTGTGCTACTTTGCTCCAATAATTTAGTCTTAGTTCTTTCCGTCTTAGATCAAGGGGCGGTATGCTGAGAGCTACTTCTAGTGCTTCTACTGATGTTGACTTAAATGCGCCTGAAATGGTTCTCATGGCTGCATTTTGAATTATGTCTAGTTTTGCTTTGCTAGAAGTTGAAGCTGAGTCGAACTATGCTGGCATAGTTTAGTTTCCCCCTGATGAAAGACTTGTAGAACATAAGCATTATATTGTTGCTTCCCCCCCCCCCCTTCTTACCTTTTACTATCCTTAGTATATTTAGGAGTCCCCTACAGCTTTCTTTTAAATTGTCTATATGTTTATCCCAATTTAGTTGCTTATCTACAGTTATGCCCATAAATCTAGTTGTTGAGGAGGTACATATTGTCTGTCCTTTAGTGGTTATATTGATTTTGTTATTTTTCTTTAAAAATCCTTTGCTGAATATCATACCAACTGTTTTGTTTACATTAATTTGGAAGCCCCAAATGTTCATCCATTCTGACACTTTGTCTATTTGATTTTGTAGTTTTTTGTAAACATGGTTTAGGTTTTTTCCAGATCGCCAAATGGCACAGTCATCTGCAAATTGCGATAGTGCATTCTTAATGTATTTAACTCATCTGCTAAATCATTTACAAATAGTGTGGAAATTGAAGGTGAAATCACTGATCCCTGAGGATTCCCATTCTGTTGTTCATATATTTCTGACTTGTCATTGTTCACCTGTACAGCAACATACCTGTCCTGTAAAATGTTTTCTAGATACTTATAGATTTTACCAGTAATGCCAATCTTTTTCATCTTGTAAAGAGCTCCATCTCTCCAGCATTCATCGTATGCTCTAGCGACATCCATCGCGTAATACCGAAATTTTAATACCAGAGAACGTTTCCAGCAGGGTTCCCTGGAGCAAACTTTGGGACTGTTTGGCAAGGAAGAACATTCCAGCACCTCTGATTCATGCTATACAGAGCTTCTACAAGTCTTGCAGAAATTATGCGAGAACAGCTGTCGTGAAATGACGTCTGTCTTACATCACAAATTCTAAATATTCTGACCATACCACGTGCCATACATTATAGAAAGATAAGATACACCGACCAATGAAAACGCTTTCTTGGTCCTGTGTTTACTACTGTATGGAAAATAAAACTGGCAAGGCTCAATCTGTGTAACCTGATTAACTTCGGAATTTTAATACAGCATTTTGGAAGAAGTACCACATGAAAGAGGGTACCAACACAATATTAGGGATATTACTCTACCCGTAAGTAATAATACTTTTACGAATACTAATATAGGACGGGAGAAATCTTAGGTTGAATGCATTCAAAGCTTCAGGCTGTCCGAAATTTAGCAGTTTAAACTATGCATACTATAAAATGCAATTTGGAAACTAAAAGATTATTACATAGATATATAAAGCAACTGTGTAGCGTATGCCGGTTCACCAAACAAATAACCGCATCCAGTTCATGATGACCATAACAGTATAGAGCTCAAGTAGATTGTAAAGATAACACTAATAATTCTTAAATGAAAGATCAACCAAGTTAGACTGTCTACCAAGAGATAGACATCTTACACGAGAGAAAGACATTTTTGTTGAACTGTCCTTATTTATTTAATGTTGTAAAATATTTGATTTTAATGCTTTTCCAAACAGAAAAGAGAAACTTTTTTTAATAAATTGTAAATATTTACCAGCAGACTTACTTAAATTCTTTAAGTTAAGTTTTTATTAAATGTTGGAAAATTTAATTAAATAACTTCCCCTAGCAGAGTCCGAAACAATATTAACTACCATAATCACAGAGGCGGATCAGGAGAGGTAGCAGTTAGGGACTCAGGGTACTACATCATCATCTTCTCTGGGAACTTACAAAGCTTGACCCTACCTTTGTGTCTATACACCGTTACTCTCTTCAGAGAAGGGGGTATTACTGATAAGACCAGACTCTTATCTGGCTCTATCCTGGTATCATCTGATACACCTTTATGTCCAGGATATCTTCTTATTTTTAATAACATCTGAACCTCTCGCGACAACAGCAAACCATAAGTCAGAAGAGTTCAGGACTACCACTGGTTTAAGACAAGGTGATATCCTGTCACCTTATCTTTTCATACTCCTCATGGACGATGTCATCAAGGCATGTAAGGAGAGAACAAGAAAGTATTCAGTGGGGTACTGGAAGATGAGACAGGTCTGCATTTCAGAGCTGGCATTTGCTGATGATGTTGCCCTGATTGCTAAATCAAAGGCACATCTCCAATCCAACCTGCAAGTCTGGAAGGAAGAGAGGGATGGTCATAAACAGCTCTAAAACAAAATTCATGGTGATATCACGAGAAGAAAGAAGACATCAGATTAAGCTGGGAGAACAGGTCATGGAGCAGGTCGACCACTTTAAATACCTCGGAGCTATGATAGACCGAAAGGGAGGCATCAAAGAAGAGTTGGCCACTCGAAAAGCAGCAGCTGGGAGACTTTTACAGGCCACAAATCGAGGATTCCTCAGCAAGAGAGAGGTTGGTAAGAAAACAAAGATGGCTGTATACCGCTCCACCTATGTCCCAGTCTTGACATATGGATGCGAGTCATGGGCAATGACTACAGCCCACAAAAGCCAGATCCAAACCTCAGAAATGAGGTATCTTAGGAAGGTGGTTGAAGTAACAAGAAGAGACATGGTCCGCAACAAGACGATACGTTAAGGCCTTAAATCCCACCCCCTGCAGACCCAAGTAGAACAGTCCCAACTAAGATGGTTTGGCCATGTCTGCAGAATGGGAGAAGATCGGCTACCACGACAAGCATGGGAAACAAAGAGCCAGGGATCCAGACCCCCAGGACGACCCAGAGTCCGCTGGGAGGACAACATTAGACAATCTTTGAAGGACCGAGGACTAGAATGGAACCAGGCCAGGAGGAAGATAGCCGATAGGATAGTCTGGCGCTCTCTCTTCCAGACCTCTACACCTCACTGTAGAAGGGGAACGACTAAGTAAGAACGTTTCCAATATTTTGTTTTAAATAATTGACTATAGACAGCAGGTAAAACAATGTTGACCTAATGTAGATTCTGAACAAGATTGCTGAAGACAATATGGACAGCTAAGAAATCAAAGGGAGACTGGGACAAAGACTCTAATCATTGCAAAGATGAGGAGAAAAGAATAAAAATGTAAGTGTGTGTTATGATAAGATGAAAATTGGAACATATGATACCAACGGGAAATGATGAGGAAAGAAAGGAAAGAGAATGACTGAGTCACTACTAGGTAGACTGACAGCATGACGAAGGAAGAAGTTTTTTTTTTAGATTAAGTTTTGGCGAGGTGTGTCCCGTTCAGCCTAGACACAGTGACCGTCGGTTATATTAGGGCGTATGTTCAAATATAAAAGACTATGTCTGGTTTTAACATTTAAAGGGAGGAAGTTACCTACAGTTCTCATAGGCAACACCAGACACAGGAATTATTGAGAGAAAGGATCGCCTGCAGCATCTGACACAGCACACAGTGATGTTGACGAACTTTTCTGAGTTCGTTGTGGTCGTCTGCTGGTTACAAATGAACAATAATCCACGGCTGATGTTGTCGGTGTTTAATAAACTGTTTGAAGTTATCTTTCGTGTCTTCAAGCACGATGACAGCTGGCATCTCTCCACAACAGCCTGTCCCTAGTGCGGTTTATCAGTTCTAATGGTGATTTCTTTCCATGCTACCATGTAACACCACACTATGTTGTCTTCTGTCTCCTTTCCCTTCAGTCCTTCCTGTTGTCATAATATTTTCTTCTCTCCTCTTCTCATAGCATGCCCAAAAAAGGTGGATGGCTTTTTTCTAATATAAGTAATAAGCTTCATTTGCGCACAGACGTCTTTCATGACATCCGTTTTACTCTCTTGGGCTGCTCATTGTATCCATAACATTCTTCTGTAAAACCACAACTTTGCGGCTTCAGTGATATTCTTTATTCATTACATTTCAGATCACTTCGACATATTCATGCCCAGCCCTCTTCCCTTGTGCTATCCGTAAAAATCCCTTGGCAGTTGATAATCGTGAAGAGTAGGTCATACGGCCGCTGCCCTGACAAAATTTAAAAATTAAGAAACCTACCCTCCATAATAATATTTGTAGAATGTGTGATTCCTGTATTGTGACAATAACCTCGAACGACACATTTTCCTGTGTTATCCTATAATTCATTCTGTGCTCTTGACTTTAGTTTTCCCAGCTCTGACAGTGTTTGGTATTTTCGATTCATTGTTTGCACTCCCTTTCCTCAATTCTTGGTATGTCGGGACTTCAGTGACTTTTGCTGATTATGGTAGTCAATCCCTTTCGTTTGAACCCATATTGACACCTGGGATCGGTAGAGAGAAGTGTGGTTTACTAATGTGTAACACATTTTCCTACCAGACCAGACAGTTCAGGGGAGCGACCGGATTAGTGAGTAAACAACTTTGGGACGACCACAGTCGATTATCTCTGATAATAGCTCTGTCTGCCCAGTTTGTTGACTGTTGGCTAAGACCGGGTAATTGTCATAATCGTTTCCGAACAAGACTTGTCAGAAGAATAATTATCCATCATGAAAGAGATTACCTTTGAGATATTACGAAGTCGTGAGTGTAATTAAGATCGATAAAAGACGGAAGCTGGGATACCATATATGGTGATTGTAAACAACATATTTATTTTTGCGTTTTGTTACGCTGGAATTTCTTGTGAGAGAAGGGGACATATACGGTACGCATCTTGCATGCTATTGGCTTGGCATTTGAGATGTAAAAATACATTTCTGATTGAAGCCTTGTCATATAGTAGCAATCTGGATGTGGACTGAATGTTGCCTTATAAATTAGCGCCTTGTGAGTTTACCGCACTGTGAATTTCAACTCGTCGAGAAGACAGCCAGACAAGCCAGAATAAGGAATATGATCAGGATTCCACTTTAAAGGACCGGACAACGTGTTTGAGCATCTTGTGGACTTAAATCCCAGGAAAACTCTACCTTCATTAATACTGAAAGCCCGGAATCCTAGGAGCCTGAACACTAAGTCATAGTGGGATTATGTTTGCAAAGTAATACCCCAGACCACGTGTAAGAGGCATCTTAATCAAGTTGCCTTAACTATTTCTATGAGCCAGAAGTCAATATGTATTCCCAAAGAAATTTTGGTCGGTGGTACCAATTGGTGGTGATATCTGAAACAAGTGAGTGGTATAAGTGGCCTGCAGTCAAAGCTAGATACCTACAGCAGACGGATCTTAACAGATGCTGGACCATTTTCGCAATTACTACACGATACAACGAGGAACGTGTTGCAGCCACCAGACTTGGCAAGTGACGAGAGTGAACCAATCCATAAGTTGCAAACAACAAGCATCGGCTGGAGCAGAAACCAACTGACATTTTACTGGCTGCTAAGTACCCATTTAAAACTGCCAAGTGAACTCTTTTTTCAAATATGAGGAAATTTTAAAGACTATCTAAATTCACCCCACCCTTATTTATTTTACATTTGTAAATGATAATTGATTATTAAATTTTGTTGTCTGTAGATATACAAATTTATATTTGATTTAGTCATTTTTTGAGTGAACTGCATCCATATGTCTCCGGCATTTTAAATACGTATAACAGAGCTATTTAAGTAATATTTTACTGAGTTAAATAAGTTGGGGGCTCATCAGAACGAGCGAAGTCCTAACTCGTAGGAGGTCAGGAAAGATGAAAGGTTTACACGGCCTGGATCCTATCAGCCGTAGTGCTTCATTTCTTTAAATTCCTATGAGGCTCCCTAGAATTGAAGCACCATTCTCCAATTCACATCTCTGCCAAGAGTAATCTTGAGCGAAAGGTAGACACCTTTGAAGACCCTCAGTAGATACTCTGAATTTGGAAATTCACTGTTGGACCATCACGGCAGAGCAAGGAGAGTAAATCCCGGGACATGTATACACACTTTGGGATCCTCGCCGGTGTTCTTACACTGTGCTGATATCTTCCTTGTGTGGTCTAAGGGAGGATATCGGTGCACTGATGGAGTTTTCCGTGTGCAATGAAGATGGTCCAAGAACAAGGCCTGTCTTGTAATGCTGTCAACAGGTTTGCTCAATGTTTGCTAAACACAAAGACAGCGTTCATTTCGCACTTATTCTACTGGCACTTCTCTAGTTCTTGCTATCAGCACCTCTGTGGTTTTTCTTTTCATACCATATTATTCCTTCTATACAAGCACATATGGATGAAAGTCTGGAACTTAATTTTAAGAAAAAGAATTTTCTATCTTGTTTACTTATTGTTTCATTGCTAACCTCTTCATGTCAATATTGACTCTATTTAACATTTAAGAACTCTTTTCTTATTTCCATTGACATACAATATTTTTCATTTTTATTAAATACGTCACTTCGTCTGCGCCATTTTGCTCTTCACTTCAGAGAGGCATCCTCCATCTAGTCATAAACGTACCTCATTATTTGAATCTACTGACTTTACTTTATGTTTGTGCCTTCATCTTCAACAAATCCGCATTGTTCGTCACCTATTTCTGTTTTCATTTTATGTATCACTCTTCTCGTAATAATTCTTAATAGTATTTTAGTCACATGACTCATAAGAATAATTGTGCGGAACTCGCTGAAGTCGAATTTCCCTTAAGTAGAAGCTTTTCTCAAGGTTCCGGCCAAATATCCTCTTCGGTTTGGTTTTTAAAAAAAACTCTGGTCGAATTCTGATAACTAGAATTTTGGGATAAGTCCAGGTAACTTGTCTGTCTCACCTCAAATTTGAACTCGCATAAGTTGATGCTCTGCCTTCATCACCTGAGTTACAGTATTACATGACCGTACTTATTTTTTTTTTTTTTTTTTTTTTGATGAACAGACGATAACAGGTTAATAAAGGTCCGAGCTTCATTCAGTACACTACAACCTTACTTACTTACTTAGTCGTTCCCCTTCTACCGTGAGATGTACAGGTTTGGAAGAGAGAGCGCCAGACTATCCTATCGGCTGTCTTCCTCCTGGCCTGGTTCCATTCTAGTCCTCGGTCCTTCAAAGATTGTCTAATGTTGTCCTCCCAGCGGACTCTGGGTCGCCCTGGGGGTCTGGATCCCTGGCTCTTTGTTTCCCATGCTTGTCGTGGTAGCCAATCTTCTCCCATTCTGCAGACATGCCAAACCATCTTAGTTGGGACTGTTCTACTTGGGTCTGCAGGGGATGGGATTTTAGGCCTTGACGTATCGTCTTGTTGCGGACCATGTCTCTTCTTGTTACGTCAACCACCTTCCTCAGATATCTCATTTTTGAGGTTTGGATCTGGCTTTTATGGGTTGTAGTCATTGCCCATGACTCGCATCCATATGTCAAGACTGGGACATAGGTGGAGCGGTATACAGCCATCTTTGTTTTCTTACCAACCTCTCTCTTGCTGAGGAATCCTCGATTTATGGCCTGTAACAGTCTCCCAGCTGCTGCTTTTCGAGTGGCCAACTCTTCTTTGATGCCTCCCTTTCGGTCTATAATAGCTCCGAGATATTTAAAGTGGTCGACCTGTTCCAGGACCTGTTCTCCCAGCTTAATCTGATGTCTTCTTTCTTCTCGTGATATCACAATGGATTTTGTTTTAGAGCTACTTATGACCATCCCTCTCTTCTCCAGCTCCTCCTTCCATGCCTCTATGGTTTCCACATTGTCGATTGTCACCCTTTTTGAAAACACTGGCTAACAAAAAAAATTTTTTTTTCTTTCTGTAACATTTCTATGCTTTTCTGGTCAATTTTAATGCGCGGTTTTTATATCTGCAAACCGTTTTTCTCTATCAGGTCGGGATCTCTAGAAATACGCAATTGAATTTTTTTAACAACGCATACAGTATTACAACATCATTCGTACAAGAAGTATAACAGTTATGTAGGCTTGAATTTCTTTGCAGTCGACTTTCGTCGGTGAATGGCATGTGGTACATCGCGATGAAGCATCCAACAATAATCGGCAAGCATGGTCACACTCCACCGTCCTTGATAACGTGACTCCATTACGGCGAAATCTTGATGGAATCGTTCTCCATGTTCATCGCTGACTTCGCCAAGGTTGTCAGGGAAAAAGTCAAGATGCGAATCGAGCAAATGGATTTTGAGGGACATGTTATAGCCCATAATTCTGTATGCTTCTATGCTTATTCAAAGATTGTCTAATGTTGTCCCTCCCAGCGGACTCTGGGTCGTCCTGGAGGTCTGGATCCCTGGCTCTTTGTTTCCCATGCTTGTCGTGGTAGCCGATCTTCTCCCATTCTGCAGACATGGCCAAACCATCTTAGTTGGGACTGTTCTATTTGGGTCTGCAGCGGGTGGGATTTTAGGCCTTGACGTATCGTCTGGTTGCGGACCATGTCTCTTCTTGTTACTTCAACCACCTTCCTCAGATACCTCATTTCTGAGGTTTGGATCTGGCTTTTGTGGGTTGTAGTCATTGCCCATGACTCGCATCCATATGTCAAGACTGGGACATAGGTGGAGCGGTATACAGCCATCTTCGTTTTCTTACCAACCTCTTTCTTGCTGAGGAATCCTCGATTTATGGCCTGATAAAGTCTCCCAGCCGCTGCTTTTCGAGTGGCCAACTCTTCTTTGATGCCCCCCTTTCGGTCTATAATAGCTCCGAGATATTTAAAGTGGTCGACCTGCTCCAGGACCTGTTCTCCCAACTTAATCTGATGTTTTCTTTCTTCTCGTGATATCACCATGGATTTTGTTTTAGAGCTGCTTATGACCATCCCTCTCTTCTCCAGCTCTTCCTTCCAGACTTGCAGGTTGGATTGGAGATGTGTCTCTGATTTAGCAATCAGGACAACATCATCAGCAAATGCTAGCTCTGAAATACAGACCTGTCTCATCTTCCAGTACCCCACTGAATACTTTCTTGTTCTCTCCTTACATGCCTTGATGACATCGTCCATGAGAAGTATGAAAAGATAAGGTGACAGGATATCGCCTTGTCTTACACCAGTGGTGGTCTTGAACTCTTCTGACTTATAGTTTGCTGTCCTCACATAATTTCTGCAAGACTTGTAGAAGCTCTGTATAGCATGTATCAGAGGTGCTGGAATGTTCTTCCTTGCCAAACAGTCCCAAAGTTTGCTCCAGGGGACCCTGTCAAACGCCTTTTCCAGATCTATGAAACAAAGATGGATCTCACTCTTGTACTCAAGGGCCTTTTCACTCAGCTGCCTGAGTGTGAAGATTAGGTCTTGAGTACTTCGGTTTGCTCGGAATCCGCACTGGGCTTCATCCAATTGTGGCTCAGCTAGGCATCGGAGTCTCTGCTCTAGGATTCTAGAGTAGATTTTACCAGGGACACTGAGAAGGGATATGCCTCTGTGGTTTCCACATTGTCGATTGTCACCCTTTTTGAAAATCGGTGTTATGATGGCAATCTCCCAATCCTTTGGTATGGCCTTGTTGCACCATGCTGCTTGTAGGACCCTTAGGAGTAATAGGTCGCCTGATGCTCCCATGTACTTAACCATTTCTGGTGTTATACCATCATGCCCTGCTGCTTTGCCCATCTTGATTTTCTCCAGTGCTGCCTTCAGTTCTTCCATCTTTATGTCATCTTCATCACCATTTGTATCCTCTTCTGTGCTAGTGGTTATCATTTCTGATGCTCTACCTTGCTCACCATCAAGGAGTTCTGAGAAATATTCTTTCCATCTTTCCATTACTTCCTTCGGGGCAGTAAGCAATTTGCCTTGCTTGTCCTTTATAAATTTAAGAGGACATTGTTTTTCCTTCCTCATGTTCTTTAGGGTCTTATAGAACAATTTCTGGTTTTCTTGCGCATCCTTTTCTAGCTTTTCTCCAAATTCTTTCCAGGACTTCTGTTTTGCTGCTAGCACCTTGTTCTTTGCTTCTGTTCTGAGTATCACATATTCTCTATATTTCTCTATTTGTCCTGCTGTGTTTTTAGCTCCCAAGTATTGTTTCCATGCCATTTTCTTCTCTCTTATTTTCTCTTTGACTTCTTCTGTCCACCAAGGTGTCCTCTTTCTCTTGTTCCCAAGTCGGACTTCACCACATGCTTCTGCAGCAGCTGTCTTTATGATGTCCTTGAATTTAAGCCACAGGGTTTCCAAGTCATCAGGTTGTTCTTCTGTGTTTCTCACCGCTGTAGCAATAAGCCCCCTGATATCTGGTCTTAATTTCTGGATCTTTCAGCTTGTAGGTCTTAATGCTCATTTCTTCCGTTCGTTTACTTGGTTTCTTGCGTGGTGCTGGGCAGTTCCTAGGCTGAGCAACTCTTTCAGTTGTTCTTTTAATTGTAAGCAGGTAGTGATCACTTCCAATCTCTGGCCCCCTCCAGACTCTAGCATCCCGGACATATTTGAATGAGCTCCTCCTAACAATGGCATAGTCGATCACTGACTTCTCATTCTTTGTTGGTTCACACCTAGTATATGCATGTATGCGCTTATGGGGGAACTTTGTGTTGGTAATGATCAGATTCTGCTCACTGCAGAATCTGAGGAGTCGCTTTCCATTGTCATTGAGAGTATCTTCTCCATATCTTCCGATAACTCCACCCCATCTAGCATGGTCATTTCCAACTCTGGCATTGAAATCTCCGAGCATGATAATTTCATCTAGGCAGTCATCCACTGTCCTTTGAAGCAGCTCGAAGAATTCTTCCTTGACCTCTGCTCTCTCATCCTCATTTGGCCCATACACTATGACCAGGTTGACTATGGTTTCTCCTTCTTTTAGTTTTACAACCATAATGCGCTCCGAGACAAAGTTCCATCCCTTGATACTATCTTTCTGGTTTTTGGCCACAATGCAACCCACGCCCCCTTTAGCTCTTTCAGATGTGGGTACACCACTGTATAGCAGAGTGTTGCCATCGAGATCCATGACTCCTTGTCCCTTTTTCTTTGTTTCGGTAATAGCCAGGATTTCTAGTTTTGCTTTCCTCATCTCTTCCATCAGCTCCTCTTCTTTCCCATTTATACTTCTTGTGTTCCATGTTCCATAAGTCGTAGTCCGTAGTCCGTTCCAGTTCGTCGCCTTTAAAATCAGTCCGGTTTTCTCTCTTATATTGCTTGTAATCATAGTTTTAGACAAACAGGTGATTGGCCTGTTGTGCCTTTGCATGGTGGAGGGGCTGCCTCCTTACGGCCTCCATGCAGGCCGCCCTCCTCCTTTTTCATCCGGGCTTGGGACCGGCATAGGCGAAGTTTGCTTCTATGCACTGCTTAACAATATGCACATAGTCGACAGATTTGTGATTTCCCAGAAAGTTATCGACGCTCGATTTGAATGCCATCCATGCGCGAAGTTCACAACCATGTAACAAGTTCTCGAATTGTTTGTCTGCAATAACTTTCCTAATCTGAGGTCGTATAAAGATACCTTCATTTATCTTTGCATCGCTAACTTGCGGAAACTTTTCTCGAAGATAAGTGAAAGCTTTGCTCGTTTTATCTAACGCTTTTACGAAATTCTTCATGAGCCTCAACTTTATATGTAACGGTGGTAAAATGATGCCGTCTTTGTTAACTAATGTTGTTGTTTGTTGTTGTTTTCGTCTACTATGCTGCTGTAATACCCTGTTCAACCTGAAAGTTTGGTTATAATTGGCTCGTGTATTACATTTTTATGCCCGAGCTGCATACGATCCCTGATAGGCCACACCTTTCTTGCATAATGTCCCTGTCTGTTGCGGCTGTCCCATTCACATAGGAAGCAACAAAATTTAGTATACCCAGTCTGCAATGCCTGTGAGAATTGCAATGACCTTTAGGTCTCCACAAATCCGCCATTGGTAGTCATTGCACTTTATTTTTCCCAAAAGTATAGCCATATTGTCATAAGTTTCTTTCATATGAACAGAGTAGGCGACTGGAATTGATGAAAATAAATTTCCGTTATGCAATAACACGGCTTTTAGACTAGTCTTGGAAGAGTCGATGAAAAGTCGCCATGCGTTGACTATGTGCTCATGACCGAGGTGCACCATTAGACCGTTTACATCTTTGCAATAGCAAATATCATCATCCATCTCAAAGTATTGAACAAGTTCTCTGTGTCTATGACGAAATTTAGATATCGGAGTATTGGGCGCTAAAAGATTCCATTCTTTGAGTCGCGAACCGAGTAATTCCGCTTGTCCTTTGGTAAGAGCGAGATCACTTATTAGATCTGAAAGTTCTGAATGGTTAATTAAGTGAACACCATCATTCACCGGTATATAATCCGAGTCAGAATTAGTTTCTAAAGCAGGTAAACTATCACTTTCTGATGGTTCATTCACGTCCAACGGATATTGTTCTGGTGGAGCTGGGATCGGACACGTGATTGGATCATGAGGCACTGGTTTCGAAACCGATTCAATATTTGGATAAACCACAGACTTTCTAGTTTTAAAAGTGAAACCATGGATATTTGTCAAGCAGAAGTAACGATCAGTAGCGGGATTTGTCGGTTCACGCCATATTACTGGCACTCCAAAAGGCATCGACTTATGCTTCGGCGATTTTCGTAACCAACCTGCCAATGTACCTCGTATTTGCACAAGTCGAACAAACTGCATCTGGCTTCCAAGATTTATTTGCATCATCAACTTTCGAATCGAAATAAAGTTCATATGCTTTCTTTAGTAATGGTGTAAATTTTTTTCTGGTGAACACGATCGGTAAAATATCCGCACATGTAACAGAACAGATCAGCCGAATTTCTACAACTTCTAGAAGCCATTATTCGCTCAGAATTATTTCAAAATACAGTAACTATATGAAAAATAGCGTAACATATGTCATGCATCTTTTAGCAGTATAAAAAGTAGAATTATTTTGCGTTTGATTAATTTTTAATAAGTTATATAGTAAAAATGAAACGGAGCAAATAACAGTTTCCCAAAAATATATTTATTCACAAATATCTTAAGAACCCGATGTGATAGAGATAAACGGATTTCAGATTTGAAATCAGCGCAAAAAACTGACCTAAGAACACTTATTCTTATATAAGAAAGAAAAATTTTGTTTGTCAGTGAAATTGGTGTTATGATGGCAATCTCCCAGTCCTTTGGTATGGTCTTGTTGCACTTAAGAGTAATAGGTCGCCTGATGCTCCCGTGTACTTAACCATTTCTGGTGTTATACCATCATGCCCTGCTGCTTTGCCCATCTTGATTTTCTCCAGTGCTGCTTTCAGTTCTTCCATCTTTATGTCATCTTCATCACCATTTGCTTCCTCTTCTGTGCTAGTGGTTATCATTTCTGATGCTTGACCTTGCTCACCATCAAGGAGTTCTGAGAAATATTCTTTCCATCTTTCCATTACTTCCTTCGGGGCAGTAAGCAATTTGCCTTGCTTGTCCTTTATAAATTTAAATTTGAGAGGGCATTGTTTTTCCTTTCTCATGTTCTTTAGGGTCTTATAGAACAATTTATGGTTTTCTTGCGCATCTTTTTTTAGCTTTTCTCCAAATGCTTCCCAGGACTTCTGTTTTGCTGCTAGCACCTTATTCTTTGCTTCTGTTCTGAGTATCACATGTTCTCTATATTTCTCTATTTGTCCTGCTGTGTTTTTAGCTCCTAAGTATTGTTTCCATGCCATTTTCTTCTCTCTTATTTTCTCTTTGACTTCCTCTGTCCAACAAGGTGTCCTCTTTCTCTTGTTCCCAAGTCGGACTTCACCACATGCTTCTGCAGCAGCTGTCTTTATGATGTCCTTGAATTTAAGTCATCAGGTTGTTCTTCTGAGTTTCTTACCACTGTAGCAATAAGCCCATGATATCTGGTCTTAATTTCTGGCTCTCTCAGCTTGTAGGTCTTAATGCTCATTTCTTCCGTTCGTTTATTTGGTTTCTTGCGTGATGCTGGGCAGTTCCTAGGCTGAGCAACTCTTTCAGCTGTTCTTTTGATTGTAAGCAGGTAGTGATCACTTCCAATCTCTGGCCCCCTCCAGACTCTAGTAGCATCCCGGACATATTTGAATGAGTTCCTCCTAACAATGGCATAGTCGATCACTGACTTCTCATTCTTTGTTGTTCACACCTAGTGTATGCATGTATGCGCTTATGGGGGAACTTTGTGTTGGTAATGATCAGATTCTGCTCACTGCAGAATCTAAGGAGTCGCTTTCCATTGTCATTGAGAGTATCTTCTCCATATCTTCCGATAACTCCACCCCATCTAGTATGGTCATTTCCAACTCTGGCATTGAAATCTCCGAGCATGATAATTTCATCTAGGCAGTCATCCACTGTCCTTTGAAGCAGCTCAGAGAATTCCTCCTTGACCTCTGCTCTCTCATCCTCATTTGGCCCATACACTATGACCAGGTTGACTATGGTTTCTCCTTCTTTTAGTTTTACAACCATAATGCGCTCCGAGACAAAGTTCCATCCCTTGATACTATCTTTCTGGTTTTTGGCCACAATGCAACCCACGCCCCCTTTAGCTCTTTCAGATGTTGGTACACCACGGTATAGCAGCGTGTTGCCATCGAGATCCATGACTCCTTGTCCCTTTTTCTTTGTTTCAGTAATAGCCAGGATTTCTAGTTTTGCTTTCCTCGTCTCTTCCACCAGCTCCTCTTCTTTCCCATTTATACTTCTTGTGTTCCAAGTTCCATAAGTCGTAGTCCGTTCCAGTTCGTCGCCTTTAAAATCAGTCCGGTTTTCTCTCTTATATTACTCGTAATCACAGTTTAAAGCAAACAGGTGATTGGCCTGTTGTGCCTTTGCATGGTGAAGGGGCTGCCTCCTTACGGCCTCCATGCAGGCCGCCCTCCTCCTTTTTCAGCCGGGCTTGGGACCGGCCTAGGCGGAGTTCAGTACACTACAACCTAACATTCATTAAACCAGCAAGAACGTAATCGTCGAGCCGATTGACGAACACTGGTTCACCTCGGTCTGCGAGAATAGGGCTTGCGTTGAACTCGACAAAAACAGGACTATGCGTCTGAGATCGAAAGATAAACAAAGAGTGAAACCCGAGGCCTACGAATAGTAAATAATGAAAATAAACCAGTATTTGGAAGTCACGTAAGAAGGAAGGAAGGGAAATACTAGGTAACAGGTAACTCTTACATCGGCTTCCTTTGTTCTGCAATAGTTATCGTCCTCGGAGTTCGTGTAGGAACCACTAACAGAACACGCAAACATATTAAGCCAAAACGTGATTAGAACGTTTTTACACTTCTTACTATGTTGCTAACTTGACACTACATTTAAGGCTTCGCTAAATTGCTTTTGAAAACTTTCCAAGATGCATAAATGAATGCAGAATTTAAAATCAAAATACTTGTTTCTGAATGGTTAAAATAATTGCTTCATGCTTAACCTCTTATTCTGGCGTAAATGTCCAACTTTGAGCAGAATTCTGATAAGCAGAATTTCGGATAATTAGATAGTACTTTAGATGGTCCCAGCGTCTTCTACATATCCGAAGTGCAGTCCACTTAAGCGGAATTCGCATAAGCCGATTTTCGGTTAAGTCGAAGCAGCTTTGCAGGTCCATGCCAAAAGTCTTGTTTTGCTTTGTTAAAAAGAACTCCGGTTAAGTCGAACTGTGATAGCTCGAATTTTCGGATAACTCGAGGTAATTGTTCGGTCCCAACTCAAATTAGGACTCGCTTAAGCAGAAGTGTTGTCTTCACGCCTCTTCAGAAGATCAAGTTACAATTATAAGTATCTGTGGCCGCGTATAGGTTGTTGGTTAATGATGATCGGGCTACAGACTTCAAGTCTACCAGTCTACACATGGTTGTGAACGGAAATAGGGCTTCAGACTCAACCACGAAAGGAAGACGACCAAGAACGAAGTGTAATAAGCAGCCCTGATCAAAGGGACTTCGAAAAAGCCTGTGTTACGGGCAAATACTGAAACTCGTAATATCGACCTACTTATTATAAATTCGTTTTGACTTTTCCTATTAATGTTAATGTCGTAAACGTTTGGAGAGTACACAAAGTACCAAGTCAGAAGTCTTGACCTCAATTAACAAAATCAATATGTACTTGATGCAAATAGGATGTAATGACAGTGTCATGACATCTTTCATAAAGTTTGATAATATTTTGAACAATGTAGCCGTGCGTGTTGATAGGTTGATATAAATGTGTCGTATAGTGGTTCGATCACTGCCCTAAACAAGGATAGTTGCAGATGGTGTCGATAAATGCTTGGATGAAAACCTTGCTGACCACAACAAATAGACACTACAGATGGATGATGATTTCTTTAACTATTTGATAATAAACCTCACGCTGACAGCGATGAAACTCAAATCCAAAAAGTTTATTTACAGATTTATATTCATCTGATTTGCATATGACACATCTCTCTCCTTGCATTCCGTCTACGTCGCTATTCATCTGTACTCAACATTGGCTGTCTCTAACTTCAACTCTGTCTTGATTTATTTTATTGGGAATACTGTTGTAGCGTATCTTGGATATAAGACTGGCCTAAACCGCCAGGGGTGGAACTTTCCGCCACAGTCTATGCTTCCCTACTTCTCAATATTTGCAGTCTATCCTAATGCACTTCACTTTTAGTAGCTGTCTATCATATTTCACTTCATTACTAGTAGCTGTCTATCATATTTCACTTCACTGCTAGTGGCTGCCTATCATACTGTACTTCATTACTAGTAGCTGTCTATCATATTTCACCACTGCTAGTGGCTGTCTATCATACTGTACTTCATTACTAGTAGCTGTCTATCATATTGTACTTCTGTGAGGCTGGACTCGGCGCTCTCACCCATCATGGACTGCATATCTTGACACTATTGTCCTTCGAAATAATACTTGTAGCTGACACCAGCCAAAAACTACCTAGAGAGAGATGTACTGAGCGGCTAAATGGCTAGGCAGACAGTTTAGATACTTTTTCTGTGACCACAAAAAACCCAACCACCTCAGTGGCTTGTCCGCCCGAATTTACCATTCTAGACCTCGCTCACCACTGTAACATTTTAACACAGCAAGACTTTGCTTGTCCTAACGCTACTCGCGTTCAAAACCTGACTGATTTAATATTTTACGCCGATTTCCCATTACAACTTTTCCTCGCTAAACGTGTTCATGCTAGCCTCAAAACAACTCATGAGACGTAATTTCAAATTGTCTCCCTTTGCTAACTATGACTAAAAGTCAAAGACTCTTCTCTGCTTACTACAACTTCAACAGTACTATGCAAAATAGTTAAACCATAATCTCGTACTGATCTTACTTTATAAACAAAATGCCCGCCTCAATCTCCACAGGCGCAATTACGGAGTTATCTCCCCTCAACTTAAAACACTCTCCTGTTCATTTTACTTCCCCTTAACAAAGTCATATAGTCTGTTATAACTTCTTTATGCAAATTTCTTAAAGCCCAATCTCTTCACTTCTGTTTTCTACTGCCTTCGCACTGCCTGTCACAATAGACATACGAACAGTACAAAGATTTAAAGCAGAATCACAAGTTAAAAAAAAATAATTTTTATTTACATCAAAGTGAAAATTATGTCACATTTTCTTTAATGAATAAAAACCATCATTACGCTTCATCTCACTACGCAGAGGCCAGTAAGAAATGCGTACAAAGTCTTCCAGTGTCTTTCCTTGTCTTCTGTATCTCATTAAGTTATGACCTGTTATGACCTTGTATAATGCTTTGCCTTCTTGATTTCATTGATAGTTCTGATTTTTTTTTTTTTTTCAAAATCTTTATGAAGCCAGCATGATGTTATACACATTCATTATATAAATAATTGTGTGCTATGTCACGCTGATGCTGGCAGCTGATATTTTGTTTTAGTATTTGTCTTCTGTGGTTACTGTTTCTAAGATTCGATGCTAAGATTTTGTTTGTCTTCTGTGGTTACTGTTTCTAAGATTCGATGCTAAGATTGTGTTTGTCTTCTGTGGTTACTGTTTCTAAGATTCGATGCTAGGATTTTGTTTGTCTTCTGTGTGTGACATGAAAATTGAGGCAACCCTGATCGATCACTTTATTCTCATCGGAGCGCCTCACTATTTGGGTGCAAGCAACGATCGAACGTGGATTTCCCTCGCTGGCTAATTAAGCATGCACAATTAAACACGTGGAAGCCAGGTCTCTCTATTGCCAACTGTCCGATTCTTAGTTTAGCCACGCCTCCTGTCTTTGTTTCAAGCACTAATAATCCAATTATTCATAATTAACTGTCTTCTCTTTTTAAAAAAAGGACGTTTGCCTACTGTCAGATTACGCCATCACGTCAGCGCTTGATCCCTGAAACACGGGGAGGGCGAGGCCACAGGTTTTGTAGTTTCTAAAGAGAGAACGGTTCGTTAATTGCAGTATCAAGGGGTGTTAACCACTCACCGACTGCAAGCCCTTAGATCGTGCTCCACGAGACGCAAATTTGCTTACCTAGGGAAACGAACCTAAAAGCTCGCTCGCTAGGGAAACGAATCTACGGTAGGCTTTGGTGTGATTTTTGACTTTGATTCAAGAATTGAACGAAGAATCTACGAGAGGTGTGAATTTCCTCATAGGGGAGGGAAAAATCCGCCATTTCATATATATAGTCATGCTCATCAAACTCAGTTGTCAGTTTGCTATCAGGATTTCTTGAATGGTCTAGCGCGCATTTTTTGAGTCTTATTTATCTGGATTTCCTATAGAAATACGTGGAGATTTATTTCAGTTTTCTTGTGTTGCGGTAAATATATAGTTATTAGCATCAAAGTGATTTAATTGTTTAAGTTTCATTATATTTCACTGGGATTTTTGTGTTAATTGAAACGTATTAAATAAACATGTAGCAAAATTCTCCAGCGGTAAAGGTAAATTTAATCACCCGCTATGTCCCCAGTGAGAGAAGCTTCAAATAATTTATAAGCCGCTAGGCGATTGATAATTGATGTAACGCAATTTAATTCTATTCATACATGTGTAATTTTCTAAACGACTAGCGTTCATATCTCGTGTTTTAAACCGTTAAGCTATACTGTCGTGTATGATTTATCAGATAGGTATTAGATGTTTATAACCTTGTCAGAGCAGAGGTGATAGTGATGACAATGTGAAAGTAAGGGGTAAGGAATAGTTTTTATCACGAGGGTGATAGTGTAAGAGAAAGGACAGTCTCTGGATAGAATAATTTATCTAATCCAGCCTATCTGGACGACGATATTTAAATCAGACGCACTTTCTCTCCTTGTACGAAAATACAAGTTACACTGCACTCACATGCACACAATTCTGTGACAAATACGTACGAACGTGAAAACAAACTATGGATAACATATAATAGATAAGGGTTGACCGACACGATAACTAAAGGTTTAATAAAGTTTATTATAAATAGAAAATCACAACATAAATCATATGCTTCAAGAGATCATGGTTTACAGACAAAATGAAAATTAATCAAATAGGTTCTCCCCTCTGGTAAAGGAAAAGAAAGGACGATCCCAACAGAGGTTAATTAACCCAAAAGGTCAAAGGTTAACAATAAGTTATGAAATAGTCAGTATGGGAAAAGAGTAGGTTCCTAATGTAAACTATCCCGTGACTAATCAGATTATTGAGATAAAAAAAAAGAAAGAAGAAACCATATAAGTATATGATGTTAACAAAAGACATAAGTTTCTTTCTCTGTTCATTCAATTCACATACACGCAGTGGCCACTTTCAGATACACTTACCCCAGTAGTTGTCGCAGGCATTCCAAGGAAATACACTAATAAGTAATATATATATTTAGTTCCAAAGGTTGTTACAGCCGGAAGTTGTAGTGAGGATAAGCTCTCACTGCAGATAAATGATTCTATGGCACGCGCCTCAAGCAGCCTCTGACAACCAAGTCCAGCTCCCGGCCTTCACGTGTAGCTCAATTTGAGCCCGGCGGAACTGTTTTCACTGACGGGAGAAGGGGCAAAGGCGAGCGACTGGCGCCTTAAAACCAGCAGCTTCGGGCAGATAGGGCTTGTGATCCTTGGTTGGTAGCTTATCTAAGAGAAGGAACTCTGAATTCAAACCACCGCTGCCTTGCGGGAATATCCATTTATGGAATTGGCTTCGGGAGTAAACCCTGGGGATAAATCTGGAGTCGGAGTCCCTAAGGCAATCTAATGTCGATTCGGCATTATTCTGGCAACTCCTGCGACGTGGCTGGTACCAAACTATCGGCTACTGCCGTTCCTTTGGATCTACCAGCTGTGGGGAGAGGGGGAACATGCTGCATGGGCAACAGCTTGATCTCCATATAACTGTGCCCAAGCTCGCGCCCTGGAGAGGACACTCCAGCTTCACCCTATAGGTGTCGGCAAAACACGGGAAGTAGCAGTTGCATGGGGATTAGGGTCAAACCCGAACTGTGGACAGAAAATTTTGCACCAAGCAATTATCAGAATAATAGAAATAAGCAAACTCTCAGATTGGGATGCTGGAACGTCCGGACTATGTTGACTGGACTATCCGAAAACCTACAGGACGTAAACGATGTAAGAAAGACAGCCATAATTAATGATGAGCTTAAACTACTTCAGGTGGATATAGTTGCACTTCAGGAAACGCGCCTGGCGGACTCTGGAACGGTGAGCGAGAAGGACTACACATTTTATTTGCAAGGGAAAGATGTTAATAAAACTAGAGAACACGGAGTAGGTTTTGCGGTCAAAAAATCGCTAACTAAAATGGTTGAACCAGGCGAGAATGGATCAGAATGCCTGTTAACGCTCCGCCTGCAAACTAGCACAGGTCCCATCACCCTTGTCAGTGTGTATGCTCCTACTCTGTACTCTGCCTCAGAAGCTAAAGATGAGTTCTACGAGAATCTAGCAGCAGTCATCAAAAGCATACCTAGGCAAGAACAGCTTGTTCTCCTTGGTGACTTTAACGCTAGAGTGGGTGCCGATAATGTTTCATGGCCTTCATGTCTGGGCAGGTTTGGTATTGGCAAGATGAATGAAAATGGACAACGGCTCTTAGAGCTGTGTGTCCACCATGACCTCTGCGTGACCAACACCTATTTTCAGACAAAACCCCAGCATAAGGTGTCATGGAGACACCCACGATCCAAGCACTGGCACCAACTGGACCTGATTCTCGTCAGAAGGCCACTTCTCAGGTATGTGCTCTCCGCGCGCTCGTACCATAGTGCAGACTGTGATACAGATCACTCCTTGGTTTGCTGCAAAATCAGAGCACAACCAAGAAAACTCTATCGTGTCAGACATGAAGGGAAACCACGCATTGATACCAGCAAGATGTCAGACCCTGTCATGATCGCTCAATTTACTGCGACCTTCAAGAAAGTGCTCAGCAGCCCTCAGCATGGTGATACTATTACAGAGAACTGGAAGCTTCTACGGAACACCATTCAAAGTACTGCACCTGCCACCTTTGGTAAGAAAACGGCAAAGTCAAATGACTGGTTTGATGCTTCATCAGATGTGATGGCACCTGTCATTGAAGCTAAGCGCAGTGCTATGAATGAATACAAACGTTCAACGAGTGCTAGAACCCTACAGATCCTGAAAACTACGAGAAGCAAAGTTCAACAAACTGCTCGACGCTGTGCAAATGACTATTGGCTCCAGCTCAGTGAGAGCATCCAGATCGCAGCGCAAACAGGCAACATTAAACAAATGTATGACGGTATAAAGAAAGCACTTGGCCCCCAAAAAAGTAAGACAGCACCGCTAAAAACCATCAGCGGAGAGAAGCTAACCGATAAGGGTAAGCAGATGGAGAGGTGGGTCGAGCACTACTCTGAGCTTTATGCTAGAGAAAATACCGTTACGCCTGCAGCCCTTGATGCTGTCAAATGTCTGCCAACTATGGACTAGCTGAATGCCGAACCAACATTAGAGGAACTCAGCAAGGCCATTGATAGCTTGGTCTCTGGCAAAGCACCAGGCAGTGATGGGATTCCTCCTGATTTAATCAAATGCTGTAAGAGCACGCTATTACATCCCCTGCATAGGATGCTGTGCCAGTGCTGGGAAGAGACAACTATTCCTCAAGACATGCGAGATGCCAAGATTGTAACACTACAAAAATAAAGGAGACAGAAGTGATTGCAATAACTACAGAGGCATCTCTCTTCTTAGTATTGTTGGTAAGGTTTTTGCCAAAGTCGTCTTAATGCGACTACACAAGTTAGCTGAGCGCATATATCCAGAGTCACAGTGTGGATTCCGAGCTGGTAGATCAACAAAGACATGATCTTCTCTGTCCGCCAGCTTCAGGAAAAATCAAGAGAGCAGAAAAGGCCTTTATATATCGCCTTTATAGACCTCACAAAAGCATTTGACCTGGTTAGTAGGGATGGACTCTTCAAAATCCTCCTGAAAATAGGCTGCCCTTCTAAAATGCTGGAAATGATAAAGTCATTCCATGACGACATGAAGGGAACAGTCCAATATGCGGGAAGCACGTCACAGCCCTTTGATATACGAAGTGGCGTTAAACAAGGCTGTGTTCTGGCTCCGACCCTCTTCGGAATCTTCTTTGCCTTACTCTTGAAACATGCATTCAGAGATGCAACTGAAGGAATATGCCTTCACACTAGGTCAGATGGCCGTCTGTTTAATCTTTCAAGGCTGAAGACAAAAAACAAAAATCAGAAGGGTCACTATAAGAGACTTGTTGTTCGCTGATGATGCTGCAGTCGTCACTCAAAGCCAACAGGAGCTTCAGAACTTGATGAATCGCTTCACTAAAGCATGCAAGGACTTTGGCCTCACAATAAGTCTAAAGAAAACGAATGTGCAGAGTCAGGATGCGGGTGCTGCACCAGTTATCACTATCGATAACTATGAATTGGCAGTGGTGCACCACTTCACATACCTAGGGTCTACCATCAATGACAAACTCTCACTGGATACAGAAATCGACAGCCGCATTGGCAAAGCTGCAGCTACCTTTGCCCGCCTCACATCGCGTGTTTGGGGAAACTCCAAACTCACAACGAAGACCAAAGCTGTGGTATATAATGCCTGCGTCACCAGCACACTCCTATATGGCAGCGAGACCTGGACGACCTATGCTAAGCAAGAAAGTAGGCTCAATACCTTCCATTTACGGTGTCTACGCCGCATTATCGGCATTTTGTGGAAAGATAAAGTGACAGATGTCGAGGTGTTGTCAAGTGCTGGCCTTCAAAGTATGTATACGCTTCTTAGACAGCGCAGACTTCGCTGGCTTGGCCATGTTCGCCGCATGGAAGATGGTCGCATCCCAAAAGATATCTACTACGGATAATTAGCAGATGGCAAGAGAACAGTTGGGCGACCACAGCTGAGGTTCAAAGATGTGTGCAAGAGAGATATGAGGGCACTGGACATGGATCCAGCAACATGGGAGGATGAATCTGTCGATCGCACTAAGTGGCGATGCTATTTACGACGCCACCTCAGACTGGGTGAAGAGAGACTCACACAACAAGCAGAGGAGGGGAGAAAACGTCGAAAGGAGCACCAGGAAAATAAGCAGCTGAGGGCTGTCACCTCAGGGGCGCATTCCCATAGTCAGTTATGACTGAAGGGGCTATTATTATTATTATTATTATTATATTTAGTGTCAAATTTAAGTTTGCCAAATCCAGCCCCAGACTCTCCGTAGTTGCTGACTGCAAATTTCACAGGAGTCGCTAGAGTCGGTGTTAAATTTGTACTGGATACAATAAGTTATCTATGCCTTCAGTTGGTTGGAGTAAGGTTCATGCGTAGTAATCGCCGATGTAGAATAAATAGAACATATACAGTTCCTAGGTTGTTTAGCCTCAAGTGGCGGAAACGCTAGGTTTAAGTTACACAAATGTTGCTGACAATATATTGCCGCAGCTGGCTGATGATATATATATATATATATATATATATATATATATATATAAAAGTAAATCTGGTAATAGTTATGACCCAGTTAATATTATAATTCAATGGTTCTATTCTGCTTTCTCTCAGGAAAATGAGGAAAATTGGACCGCACAGGTCACAGCAAGAAGCTCATCAATATTAAATATTCTTGAATGCTTATAATATTATAAGTTCGTATGATCATAAGTTCATATGGCCATAAAAAAACAAGCCGCTAGTACTCAGGTTTGATCAGCCTATATTTTAGGAAAAGAACATAAACATTTAACCAAATTATCAATATCATATCTAACACGTGTTAAAAATAGGACCTCTACACCACTCTGTTATAAATTAGATTAAAAACACACGTGTCTAGCTTATCCTATCATTCTGTTAACGCGTGATATGAACACTAGTCATTTTCAAAAAATTACATAAAATAGATAGAAGTAAATAATATATGCCGTCAGTAGACAGTTATTTAATGTATGTACTAGTCAATTTAAAACATCTTTTACTGGAATAATAGCGAGTAATTAAATTTACTTTACGGCTGGAAAGTTAGCTATAAGTTATTTAATTAGCACAGAAAATCTCAGTGAAATATATATTGAAAACTTTAAACACGCTAAATCACTTCAAATCTAGTATATAAATTACCGCAATCATAAAAATGAAACACTCCACGGAATCTATAATTTTCACTCTGTACGAGAAATCTTAAGATAACGAGTTAGTGAATTCAGATGGATTTCTGGCAACTGATCATGGCTATCGGAGAGACATGGTATATATTGATATGTTCCGTACTATTGTTCTTTAATGTGAAAGTCACACCTACTGCCAGACCCGAGCCAATTTGTCGTTCGATTTCTTGAATCAAAGGTAATTTTACCACCTCTTGACTTTCATCATCTCCGCCTTGCCGAATATCAGCTACGCAATTTTCACCTGAACGTTTTACAATCCAGGTCCGTCTCACTGAATATCGTGTGTTCCCCTGATTAAAGAATCTATTACGCCGTGCTCTGCGCTTCGCTCTCTGTTTCACATAGGGCTTGATTGCCAGATGGCCCCCGTGTTAATTAAACTGGTGAATCCTTCGTTCATGTAGCAAAAAATATACTCTAGATGGGGAGGGGCAAATGTGGATGATTACTGCTTGTAGTGGATTTGATGGTATTGTATGATGGTGATATTGCTACGTGTGATGCATGAGGTCAGCTGTGAAGGCTCCTGAGATAAAAATGTAACTGTGAATTGTCAGAAGGCCCTTCTTGCTACCACTACGACCTCACACCTATCTTTTTTTACTAATGAATGTGGCTACGTTAAATGTCTAGGGTAATGATATGTAATGTGTTGTGGTAGTTTACATACACACACACAGATATTTACTAAGTCTAATAATATTAATAAATGTTATAATACACTGAACTAACTCAAGTGTGTAATATTTTGGATAGTAATTTTCTTACATTTATTTGTTCTGAACCAAGGTTTTATTTTGGCCAGAACATATGAAAGGTTTAGCAATTATGAAAGAAATGCATGAATATTACATAATAAATGCAAGGTGTGTACATATATATGTTACTAGATTAGTTAATATTATTACTGTTTATAGTGTAATCTATTTTGGGAGAACACTTTAATGGATGTGCTGTTGGGGTGGCCTCATCACTCCCTGTCTATGGTGACTACACATTGTCCATTTATTTGATGGAAATTTTATGGGTGTGTTAGCAAATAAGTTGAGTTGGTGAATTCTCAGCAGACCAGGCGCTCACGTAGCTTGAAGGTGTAGCTCTGGTGCTGAGATCTGGTGGCCCCACCTCTCCGTGCTTGGGGGCAATATCGGAAGTCTGGTGGCCCCACCTCTCCGTGCTTGGGGGCTATAATAGGCTGCTCTGACAAAATGTTACTGCACGGGTCCACTCTGGTAAAATTCAACAACTCATTTGACACCACAGTGGTGCCAACTGAAACTCACAGCTCTGCAATCAAAGTATTTGTCATGTGTCAGAATTCCATCCTCTAACCATTTCTGGACACAACACCACACAACAACAACACCACCATATAGACGGGTCAGATCTTTCTGACCAAACAACACATCTTACCAAGTTGGTTTCACATAGGATAAGTTCTCCCAGACTACAGATTCTGAAATATGTTCATTAGCTTCCTGCCATAGAATAGGATAGGTGATATGTTTCACTGATCTCAACACTTGATCTGTCCTTCCTAATCCTTGCTGGAGTTTATGTATTTTATTTGTCTCTAGACCCTGAACTGGGGCGGGGGGTCTAGAGCGAACCCTTACTTGTTGTAAGGAACAGATTATGCTATTGCAGTATCAAATCACTCGAAACCTTAAACAAATATTAAAATGTACACAGAAATAATTTCGGTCTTACCAGAATTACGAATATAGTACACAGTTAAATAAATGCTAGCAAAACTCAGCCGAGCTGCTGGCCTTATGATGGCGTCCCTCTAAATATTTCAATAGCTTCTGGGAATTACACCACTTGATAATTCACTGTGTCTACTAGGACAACTTATAATGACTGGCACAAAATGCGCGTCTGAGCGCCGATAATATTCATCTGTGGCCAATCACTGCCTTTTCTTTTTTCAAATTCAAATATCCTACCACTAAGTCATTTCAGTCATACCTCAGTCAAGTATGCCTTATTGTCTGTTGGTCCGTCCGTCTCTACTTGCGTTTCACACAAAAACACACTTGTTTTTTGAACCAACCCTGCCTTCCCCTACACAATTTTGCCTTTAAAGTTATTTTTAGCCACAATTCACCATCCCACCCCGTCTCTTCATTCCAACTAGATTTTAGCACTTGCGTCTTTAAGGCCACAATTTTTTGAAAATTAGTGACATGTTTTATCTCAATGCAGACGTTCGCTGATATGAACAACACAGTCTTTTGTCAATATCTTTCTTATTATCTGTCCGTCTGTATAAATGAAAGCATATTATTTCACTGCTCAAGATGGGCTATCCGGCCAGCTAGGTTTTATATTCCTAACATTATTATTAAGAAAAGTTACTTTTCAAATATTTTCTAGAATATTCTGGAATGCGTTGATCACTGCATTCAAATAAACGGGCTAAGATATCGCAAAAGCGTCCAATAAATGACTGTGGCGTATAATATCCAAGGTCCCTTTTGTCGATTTCTTTACTTTATGTCAACTTGGGGAACGTGACTTTTTCCTCCTTTCCCCACCAATTTGCGTCCTTTTAGCCTCGCTAGTATCAAGCACGCGGTCAGTCAGTTTTTTCCTTTTGATCTCCGTTCTCATCCCGTTCCGTTTTGCCGTCAAGTCTAACAATTTAATTTCCATGGCGGGTGATGACCCGCGGCGTGGGCGATCATGTATTCTAGCAGCTTACGCATTAGTTTTTATCCCTACGTTGTATCATTGGAGATATTTTAACGTATCACGGTTAATTTTGTGACACATCTCCGCACTTGAAAACATGCCTACGGCAAGTTCTAAAACCAGTGATACACATAGATAAAATCTCTCCTTACGCCTGCCATTACTCTAATTTTGATCACAGGGGTGCCGACTGAGGAAATCTGCACCGACATTCAATTTGCCTGGGATATATTGGATACTAAACTGATAAGGTTGAAGCAATAAAGACCACCTCAGCAATCTTGCGTTTTCATGCTTAGCCTGAGATAAGAATACGAGAGGCTGATGGTCCGTCTCGACCACAAAAGTCCTACCATACAGATAGATTTGAAACTTCTTTATGGCCCAGATTAACGCTAAACATTCTTTTTCGCTTGTGGAGTATCCTTGTTCCGCCTTATTCAATTTGCGGCTTGCATAAGCGACTGGTTTCAGTTCCCCATCAGGTGAAGATGATCTTTGTAACAAAGCCGCTCCGAGTCCTACATTACTTGCATCGGTTCTTAAGACAAAGTCCTGTGTCAAATCAGGCAATTTGAGAATAGGCTTGCTAGTGAGTTTTTCCTTTAAGTCCTGGAACGCTAATTCACTTTGCGCAGTCCAATTAATCTTATCTGGAAGTCCCTTGCGAGTCAGATCAGTCAGAGGAGCACAAATAGAGTTAAAATCTTTGATATATTTTTGATAAAATCCGCATAACGACACGAATGATCGCACGTCCTTTTTTGTTTGTGGTCTAGGTGCTCTCTGCAGTTTTTCCAAGTTCTTGGGATCAGGGGTCATGCTACCCTGATATACAGTGTGTCCCAAGAATTCCAACTCTTTGCATCTAATGCAACATTTTGTTGGCCTAGCAGTCAAGTTCGCCTCCCTAAGCCTATTAAATAACATTTCTAGAGCTTCAATGTGTTCTTCAAATGTCTCTGTGGCGACGAGAATATCATCCATGAAATTCGTGATACATGGGTTATTCAGGGGATCCAACAATTTGCGCATCATCCTTGAAAATACACTCGGAGCATTTTTCAGTCCGAATGGTAGCATGTTGAATTCATAATGTCCATCCGAAGTGCTAAAAGCCAAATAAGGTCTCACTTCAGGCTTCACTGGGATCTGGTAATAGCCTTTACTAAGATCCACTTTTGAAAAGTATTTTGCCTTGTTCAATCTGGCAAATAACTGTTTTGTGTCTGGTAATGGATCCACTTGTCCTTCTGTGACAGCATTCAGTTTCCTGTAATCTGTGCACAGTCTGTGTTCCCCAGACGGTTTTCTCAACAATACGACACTAGAGCTAAAAGATGATTCACTGTGTGAAATAATCCCCTCCTTCAACAAATACTCTATTTCTTCCTTCAATGCCTTCTCCTTCGCAAACGGAATAGAATAGGCTCTCATACAGATTGGGTTTGAGTCTACCAGTTTCATGTCATACTGTAGCAAATTTGTATGGCCTGGTTTATCTGTTAATACATCTGTATGTTCCTCCAGAACCTGTTGAACTCTCTCCCTCTGGTTTTTAGTCAGGTGCTTACTGACTTTTACCTGTGCTGCTGTTTCACAAGGATGTAATGGGTATTCATGTGAGGTGAGTGGTTCCTTTTGCATTTGAGTTGCGATAGCTAAGGTCAGTAAGGGGGTGCTTTCCTGGAGTGGTCTGTCCAGATACTTCTTTAACAGGTTTACATGATAAACTTTCTCCTTCCCCTTTTTATCAATTTTATAGTTTGTTCTAGACACCTTCTCTAGAACCGTATATGGACCTTGCCATCCAATTTGTAATTTATTCTGGCTACCGGGTAGTAGAAGCAGCACCTTCTCTCCCACTGCCAGTTCTCTGTCCTTTGCCTTCCTATTAAAATATGCTGCATGTTTCTTCCTGGCTTGTTTCAAATTATCATTTGCCAGTTTCAATCCAGCTTTCAAATGAGTGGTCAGTTCGTTCACGTATTGATAAGATGAGGTAACAGTCTCTTCCGCCTTCTCATCTGTCCAGGTCCTTAATAGGGCTACATCTGGACCTTTAATTTATCATACGTATTTTTTATGGAACCCGTCGGGTCCCTTCCATTAGAAGCCCTATAGTGAGGACTTTTCTTCCTAGAATCATCACTCACAAATCGACCACTACCAATTTTTTTCTTGGGTTTGTCTCCCCACTTGAGATTGCTTATGAGAGATCTTCGCTCTCTTTTCTGTTCTTCCAGTTTATATAAGTCTGACCGAGGGATTGTCATCCTATCCTGGGTAAAATTTCTTCTTTGTACTCTTCGCATAGTGGCCATGTTAATCCATTCAAGTGAAGACTGGGTGTGAAAAGGGGGCTCCCATTGCACTTTGTCTCCTTGAGTATCATTAGTTTTCCTTCCAGGCCTAATTTTGCTCCGTGGCGTTTCTAGGTCCTGCACATATTTTCCCTTTGTGGGTGTTCCCTCATGAAGTATGCCACATGCTTCTACAAAGTTTTCAATATCGACATTTACGTTGGGCCAATAGTATTTGCGAGCAACTTTTTGGCAGATGGTACCGACTTTTTCATGGTCCCCATCTTTTCCAACATGTAAGCTCCTTATTAAATTTGCCCTATATATCTTGGGAAGAACCAACTGTCCGTGACCAGTGGATCTAGTTCCTGTCTTCCTGTATAGCAATCTGTTCTTCATAAAATATTCTCCCTTGCTCGGAGGTGTGTGGCATTTGGGCAATTTTTTAAAACATGGCTTGAGTGTCCTATCCTCAGCCTGCGCCTTCCTCATCTCCTCTGGATGAGCATTTATAGGTTCACCTTCTTCCTCCTTCTTCTGGGACCTGGTCTGCACTGTCGCCATGATCACAGGTCTCTCGGGATTCCCCAAGAAGACGTATCTACACCCCAATATCAGAGGGTAGATTGGTTCATCTATCACTGCTGCTCTGATTTCTCCTTCCACATAGCGAGTTTTCACCGTTATCCTTGCGATGGGAAGTGTCATGAGTGGTATGTCCTTAGTTGCCCCTTGTATTTCCACTGTTTCTGTGGTATACTGACTTGGGTCCACTAGGCTAGACTTCACAACTGAATCATAATCCAAACCTGTATCATAAAGGCACCTTATGGTGACCCCATTATAAATAACATCCTCACAAACGGGGGGGTGATAAGGTTCCTGCTGTCCCTTAGGATTAACCTTTAATCTTTGAGTCCCCGACTTCATTGCAGCAATGTTTGAAGGTTTCCTTCTACAAAATTCGGTGTTATGGTTATCTTTCTTGCACCATTTACACCATCTTTTTCCTTGGTTAAACGGTTTTCTTTCATTGGATTTTTGGTCATTGAACTGTGAGTTTCTGTCTCGGTAGTCATTTCTTGGCCGTTCAAAGTTTGTCCTACCTTTATTTCCCTGCTCTCTATTATCAAATTTATTAAATTGCTGTGGAGCTTTAAAATTGTCTATGTGCTTCTTTTTAGCACCACTTACCTCTGCCTGGGCTGCCTGATACCTTTCAGCGACATTTAAAACCTCCCCCAACTTCTCTACACCTTGTTCCATGAGAAATTTTCTCATGTCTGGAGCCATTGACTCTCTCAATTGCTCAATCATGATCATTTCTTTAAGATCTTGGGTCTTCCCCAGAGCAGTCCATTTCTCCAAATAGGTTTCTAGTCTGGCAGAGAATTGGTGGTATGTCTCCCCAGACAACAGTTTGGCATTTCTAAATTTCCTACGATAAAATTCCCCATTTTTTTCGTACCTCAATAACAAAGCCTGCTTTAACATGTCATAATTTTCCTGGTCTTCTCTGTTCATTTTTGCGAAGACTTCGTAAGAAGTACCTCTCAGTCCCTGTGATAGCTTTAAACTCCACCTCTCTCTCTCTAACCCATATGTAGTAGCTAATAACTCAAAACGTCCTAGGTACCCCTCTATGTCATCGTCTTTTTCAACAAAATGGTCTAAATGAAACCCCATAGCTGAGTTTGAGGCTCCCAGACTTCGTGTAGCATCTGAGGCAAAAGGGCTGGCACCATTTTCAGGAGCCTGGCCTTGTAGCTCCAGCTCCCTTAGTCATAATTCGTGCTCCCTTTGCAACCTTCTATCTTCTGCCTCCCTTTCGGCAGTCAACCTTTTATCTTCTGCCTCCCTTTCGGCCTTTTTATCTTCTGCCTCCCTTTCGGCAGTCAACCTTTTATCTTCTGCCTCCCTTTGCTGTCGTTTGTCTTCTGCCTCAATCTGCAGCCTCTTAATTTCTCTATCAGCCTCAATTTGTAACCTCTTCTCTTCAGCTACCTTTCTATCTTCCCTTTCAATATATTTATCACATTCAGCCGTTACATATTGAATTAAAATCTGACCATCCATTCCCATCTCCTTTGCCGTCAGCACAGCAGCTGATCTGAATTTCGCCAGCTCCGCCATACTTTTTAAACAAATCTAGCAAGTTGCAAAATAAAATTTCCAACTACTAAAGTACTTCTAATTACTCTAGTTTAAAATAATTCTAATTAATTAATTAACTACCACTGGCTGTGAAGATTCACCAACTTTTATCTTCAGGGACACTTTTAACTATAAGGGACACTTTTAATTTTTATAATGTGTTCCCCTAATCTAATTCTCCCCCCAGGAGATCCTAATATACTTAATGGGCAAATTATCCCGGGACAAAGAGACCCCAATATATGTAGTGGATTTGATGGTATTGTATGATGGTGATATTGCTACGTGTGATGCATGAGGTCCGCTGTGAAGGCTCCTGAGATAAAAATGTAACTGTGAATTGTCAGAAGGCCCTTCTTGCTTCCACTACGACCTCACACCTATCTTTTTTTACTAATGAATGTGGCTACGTTAAATTTCTAGGGTAATGATATGTAATGTGTTGTGGTAGTTTACATACACACACACAGATATTTACTAAGTCTAATAATATTAATAAATGTTATAATACACTGAACTAACTCAAGTGTGTAAAATTTTGGATAGTAATTTTCTTACATTTATTTGTTCTGAACCAAGGTTTTATTTTGGCCAGAACATATGAAAGGTTTAGCAATTATGAAAGAAATGCATGAATATTACATAATAAATGCAAGGTGTGTACATATATATGTTACTAGATTAGTTAATATTATTACTGTTTATAGTGTAATCTATTTTGGGAGAACACTTTAATGGATGTGCTGTTGGGGTGGCCGCATCACTCCCTGTCTATGGTGACTACACATTGTCCATTTATTTGATGGAAATTTTATGGGTGTGTTAGCAAATAAGTTGAGTTGGTGAATTCTCAGCAGACCAGGCGCTCACGTAGCTTGAAGGTGTAGCTCTGGTGCTGAGATCTGGTTGCCCCACCTCTCCGTGCTTGGGGGCAATATCGGAAGTCTGGTGGCCCCACCTCTCCGTGCTTGGGGGCTATAATAGGCTGCTCTGACAAAATGTTACTGCACGGGTCCACTCTGGTAAAATTCAACAACTCATTTGACACCACAGTGGTGCCAACTGAAACTCACAGCTCTGCAATCAAAGTATTTGTCATGTGTCAGAATTCCATCCTCTAACCATTTCTGGACACAACACCACACAACAACAACACCATATAGACGGGTCAGATCTTTCTGACCAAACAACACATCTTACCAAGTTGGTTTCACATAGGATAAGTTCTCCCAGACTACAGATTCTGAAATATGTTCATTAGCTTCCTGCCATAGAATAGGATAGGTGATATGTTTCACTGATCTCAACACTTGATCTGTCCTTCCTAATGCTTGATGGAGTTTATGTATTTTATTTGTCTCTAGACCCTGAACTGGGGCGGGGGGTCTAGAGCGAACCCTTACTTGTTGTAAGGAACAGATTATGCTATTGCAGTATCAAATCACTCGAAACCTTAAACAAATATTAAAATGTACAAAGAAATAATTTCGGTCTTACCAGAATTACGAATATAGTACACAGTTAAATAAATGCTAGCAAAACTCAGCTGAGCTGCTGGCCTTATGATGGCGTCCCTCTAAATATTTCAATAGCTTCTGGGAATTACACCACTTGATAATTCACTGTGTCTACTAGGACAACTTATAATGACTGGCACAAAATGCGCGTCTGAGCGCCGATAATATTCATCTGTGGCCAATCACTGCCTTTTCTTTTTTCAAATTCAAATATCCTACCACTAAGTCATTTCAGTCATACCTCAGTCAAGTATGCCTTATTGTCTGTTGGTTCGTCCGTCTCTACTTGCGTTTCACACAAAAACACACTTGTTTTTTTAACCAACCCTGCCTTCCCCTACACAATTTTGCCTTTAAAGTTATTTTTAGCCACAATTCACCATCCCACCCCGTCTCTTCATTCCAACTAGATTTTAGCACTTGCGTCTTTAAGGCCACAATTTTTTGAAAATTAGTGACATGTTTTATCTCAATGCAGACGTTCGCTGATATGAACAACACAGTCTTTTGTCAATATCTTTCTTATTATCTGTTCGTCTGTATAAATGAAAGCATATTATTTCACTGCTCAAGATGGGCTATCCGGCCAGCTAGGTTTTATATTCCTAACATTATTATTAAGAAAAGTTACTTTTCAAATATTTTCTAGAATATTCTGGAATGCGTTGATCACTGCATTCAAATAAACGGGCTAAGATATCGCAAAAGCGTCCAATAAATGACTGTGGCGTATAATATCCAAGGTCCCTTTTGTCGATTTCTTTACTTTATGTCAACTTGGGGAACGTGACTTTTTCCTCCTTTCCCCACCAATTTGCGTCCTTTTAGCCTCGCTAGTATCAAGCACGCGGTCAGTCAGTTTTTTCCTTTTGATCTCCGTTCTCATCCCGTTCCGTTTTGCCGTCAAGTCTAACAATTTAATTTCCATGGCGGGTGATGACCCGCGGCGTGGGCGATCATGTATTCTAGCAGCTTACGCATTAGTTTTTATCCCTACGTTGTATCATTGGAGATATTTTAACGTTGTATCACGGTTAATTTTGTGACACTGCTGCACTATTTTCATCTGTGACATATACTAGACACTCGCGTGGTTTTTTAAAAATATACTTACTTACTTAGTCGTTCCCCTTCTACCGTGAGGTGTAGAGGTTTGGAAGAGAGAGCGCCAGACTACCCTATCGGCTATGTTTTAAATATATATATAATTAAATACCGGAGTGGTTAAAATAGTCTTACCTAAAACTTAACGCGTGTCAGGATATGATTTATATTATGATTACATGTTTATCTATTTTCTACATATAAGCTGGTCATACCTTGCGTCCTAGCGTTTCTTATGGTCTCACTGACTTTGGTTCTTACACCATCCAGCAATTATTGTGGTTAAATCATCGTGTTGTGACCCCTATGTGGTCCACCTCTCCATCCATGAGAGTAGTAAAACCAAGAACTTTAACAATAAGCCATTTGAAGTATAACTGGAGAAGAACAATTGCCAGAAGCCATTCCATAAATATTACTGATCTGCTGGGGCAGAATTTATATCACTATTTTTTACACATGACAGTAAACGTTTTCCTACTGGATTACCCCCCTAAAGAAAACTCACTGGTCATACTCTGCCATCACTTCATTGAACAGCCGAGGGGTATCATTTTCCTAAAGTTCTTTTTTCATCACACCATAGAGTGTCTTAGCTACCATCGGCGAGACCCCCACCGGACCTATATATATATATATATATATATATATATATATGTATATATGTATATATATATATATATATATATATATATATATATATATGTATATATGTATATATATATATATATATATATATATATATGTATATATATATATGTATATATATATATGTATATATATATATGTATATATATATGTATATATATATATGTATATATATATATGTATATATATATATGTATATATATATGTGTGTGTATATATATATATATATATATATATATTTATATTCAATTCTGATGACAGTGCCACCCCATAGAACCCTTACCCCAAACATTAACTGCAGTGAAAAGAGGAATATCCTGGAACAAAAAAAGTAACGCCTCGATTTCAGCGACTACGGAAAAATAGCCGACAGCAAACCCCGTCAGTCTGGGGGAGAAATAGACAAAGCAAAAGACTCTGATTGTTTTTAGTACTTACTAGAGTTTTTTTATTCCATGGAATGCCTGCTTCAACGATCGGTAAGTGCAGATGAAAGTGACCACTGTAAGCGTGCATTGAATGAATGAAATTAGATAACCTTAATTTTCTTTTTTCTTGCTAACATCAGTATACTTAATTTCTTTTTCTGTGTTTTTTTCTTTCCCTCCCTAATCTGCTTAGTCACAGGATAGATTAAAATATTAAGAACCTGTTCCTATACTCCTTACTGATTATTGCATATCCCATCGTTAAAATTGATCTCTCTGATAGTAATTTTCTTTGGGTTGTTTTCCTTTACAAGAGGGGAGGGCCTATTGAGATACTGTTTTTCCCCCACCTTGTCTGTAACTATGCTTTATAAATGTAACATGATTGATGTTGTGCTTTTTGTTTAGTGATAATAAACATAATAAACCTTTACTTACCGTGTTGGTCAACCCCACTGTACCATTATATGTTATACGTAGTTTGTATTCATGTTTGTGCATTTGTGTCACCAAACTGGTGTGTGTACATGAGTGTAGGGTAACTTGTAACAATTGTTTAGCAAGGAGAGTAAGTGCGTCTGCAGTTAAATTAATGTCGTAAGATAGGCTGGATTAGAGCAACTACTCGATTCAGAGACTGTCCTTCCTCTTACCCTATCACCCTCGTGAAACAGCAAAGTATTTCTTACCCCTTGTTCTCACAGAGTTATCACTATCACCTCTGCTCGGACGGGACCATAAATTTCTCAGACCTATCTCATCAAAAATTACGACACTGTGGTTACTGTTTCTAAGATTCGATGCTAAGATTTTGTTTGTCTTCTGTGGTTACTGTTTCTAAGATTCGATGCTAAGTTTTTGTTTGTCTTCTGTGGTTACTGTTTCTAAGATTCGATGCTAAGATTTTGTTTGTCTTCTGTGGTTACTGTTTCTAAGATTCGATGCTAAGATTTTGTTTGTCTTCTGTTGTTACTGTTTCTAGGATTCCATGCTAATATTTTTTTTGTCTTCTGTGGTTACTGTTTCTAAGATTCGATGCTAAGATTTTGTTTGTCTTCTGTGGTTACTGTTTCTACGATTCCATGCTAAGATTTTGTTTATCTTCTGTGTTTACTGTTTCTAAGATTCGATGCTAAGATTTTGTTTGTCTTCTGTGGTTACTGTTTCTAGGATTCCATGCTAAGATTGTGTTTGTCTTCTGTGGTTACTGTTTCTAAGAGTCGATGCTAAGATTTTGTTTGTCTTCTGTGGTTACTGTTTCTAAGAGTCGATGCTAAGATTTTGTTTGTCTTCTGTGGTTACTGTTTCTAAGAGTCGATGCTAAGATTTTATTTGTCTTCTGTGGTTACTGTTTCTAAGAGTCGATGCTAAGATTTTGTTTGTCTTCTGTGGTTACTGTTTCTAGGATTCCATGCTAAGATTTTGTTTGTCTTCTGTGGTTACTGTTTCTATGATTCAATGCTAAGATTTTGTTTGTCTTCTGTGGTTACTGTTTCTAGGATTCCATGCTAAGATTTTGTTTGTCTTTTGTGGTTACTGTTTCTAGGATTCCATGCTAAGATTTTGTTTGTCTTCTGTGGTTACTGTTTCTAGGATTCCATGCTAAGATTTTGTTTGTCTTCTGTTGTTACTATTTCTAGGATTCAATGCTAAGATTTTGTTTGTCTTCTGTGGTTACTGTTTCTAAGAGTCGATGTTAAGATTTTGTTTGTCTTCTGTGGTTACTGTTTCTAGGATTCCATGCTAAGATTTCGTTTGTCTTCTGTGGTTACTGTTTCTAGGATTCCATGCTAAGATTTTGTTTGTCTTCTGTGGTTACTGTTTCTAAGAATCGATGCTAAGATTTTGTTTAACTTCTGTGGTTACTGTTTCTAAGAGTCGATGCTAAGATTTTGTTTGTCTTCTGTGGTTACTGTTTCTAGGATTCCATGCTAAGATTTTGTTTGTCTTCTGTGGTTACTGTTTCTAGGATTCCATGCTAAGATTTTGTTTGTCTTCTGAGGTTACTGTTTCTAAGAGTCGATGCTAAGATTTTGTTTAACTTCTGTGGTTACTGTTTCTAAGAGTCGATGCTAAGATTTGGTTTGTCTTCTGTGGTTACTGTTTCTAGGATTCCATGCTAAGATTTTGTTTGTCTTCTGTGGTTACTGTTTCTAGGATTCCATGCTAATATTTTGTTTGTCTTCTGTTGTTAGGCCTACTGTTTCTAGGATTCAATGCTAAGATTTTGATGTACGCTAACTGATGCTGCTGTGGATTAAAAACGTGTTCACTGTGTTTGATTATAGGATATGCAGTTTTAAATGCTTTGATATTTGCACCTGTGGTACAAACAAATGACAAGATGCTATACTTTTCTACGGTATTATATTTGTTCTGCTTTATACTGTTATGTGTCATACCTGTATCCATATCTTACATCAGATTTGAGTAAGCTTGATATTTTTGAAACCCTGTCTACTCTCTTCAAAGTTATTATGTGTTTATCTAAATTGGTGCAATAAAATGATTATTCGAAATACCTTAGATAGATTAATGTAGATCTGATATTGCTTCATGTTGGAATGTTTTCAATGACGCTTGATTATCGGGGCATTGTCTGCACTGAACGTCTGTAACATTTCGTTCTGTACAGGCAAGTGGTTTTAGATAATCATGTTTTCTTTTAGGTATCTAAATTTATGTTAAAATAAAAGTGCCTGAGTTTGACAGATGAAAACTTTTTTTTTCAGACTCCAGCTTTTTCTATATATTTTGTAACCCGTTGCTTCCTATGGTCTCAGTGCGATTGTACGAGCTTAATTAACTCTCTTTTTGCCCTTTTTCCGTTGTATGGTCAGGCTGACTGAATTGTTACGAGATGTTTGGAAAAAAAATGTATGTTAATCCAGATTTTACTTCACTGTGGCTATTTGTACGTGAACTGGTCCTCTCTTGAATTAATCAGCTTAAAATGTCGGTTAGTGTCGTTTTTGTGGGCTACCAAGTTAGAATTAAGTATCGGAATAATTATTATAATAGTAATTTAATTAACAATTCCTTTGCTACCCACTCAGTCCTGAAATAATGCAGTTAAGTTGACGCGTGTGCACTCTGTTACAGAATTAATCATTTTTATTGGATTGAAAATTGCTTATAGCATTACAAGAATATCATCTTGTAAGTTATTGTTACGCTGCCTAACTATTATGTAGGTATGAAGAGCATAAAATATGTGTTTTTTAAATGTCTATTTGGTGGTTTGGTTGTTTTATATTTTTACCTGGTACCTTTAGAATTCTTAGCCACTCCGACCCCCGTCCTCAGATTTATGGCAATAGACAGTTCATGCGTAACAAAGACGTCCGGAAACGATTCTGTAAATATTTGCGGTGCATGCTTTCAGTTAATTAATTACATTTATTTAATCAGGTTTCCCCATTCACTTCCACGTGAGTTATATCAGAAAGGGTTGTTAAAGTATTTGAATAGATATGAAGTACACAGTTTATTTCATCAACGTCTCACAGCTAAAGGAAAGTCTGCGTTTTGCTTGAGGTTGAAGTACTCTTTTAAAAGGCCATTATTTCAAAACGGCGAAGTTTGTACCCACAACGTCCTTGGATAATGAAATCTGACTGGGACTTTCAAGCGAGGAGCCCTGTGGCGATATATCTTATTTAGCTAGGATATAACGTTATATCTGTCTAGAAAAAAAAAAAATACAATGAAAAAAGCACTTAGGCCTGTCGCATGTTTTCTCACAATTAGTTGTGGCTTGTTTGTTGTGAGACTCGTTTATGGCCAGGTCTGCTGGGATAGAAAATGGGAAGGCAACTTCTCCTAGCCGTGAATTGAGTGTCGGTTGCATTGTTAGTGAATAATTATTTCCCCCGTCGCAATTAATCCCCAGGTACTTAAGAATCGAACCCTCAAAACTAAGGTGCCTAAAATATCTGAGATACTGGACTGGACTGTTCACAGATTACTAATTACCTTGATTACTGGAAGATATTTACAAATATTTATTTATTACAGAGTAAATGTATGCACCAGCATTGAAAGTGTATCAAAATTAACTTGGTCAAATGTCAGACTATAGTTCTTCACAACCCAGTCTCATCACAGACGGTAAGTGGAAGGTAGGAGTGGTTCATCATCAAGTGTAACATCTGAATTAAAGCTCTTGGTGCTGTGGTGAGTGGTGAAGTTCCTCATCTGATAAGTGAGTTGTTTGGCCTGTGACATCCTCCCAGATGACTGCTAGTCCTAACTTTCTGGAAGCAAGTGCCGACGTTTGTGTATTTTTGCCATAGCGGTCAGATTAGCTTTCTGTGCCCCCATGTACACTTAAACAGTGCAAAAGGTATGCCTCTGGGATAACTCAAACCGACAGACAGAACTGGGGAACATAAATAGGGCAAAAAGTGAGTCCCATGGCAGAGACTTTACCATATTATGTCCAGCTTTATGAGATGGGATGACCAATTCCTTTCCTTACTGTCTTATCTCCCTAACTCAAGAGTAGAGGTAGGTACCCATTTACAGCTGGGTATACTGGAGCCTGATGCTACCAGGTTTCGATCCCAGTAACTATGCTTCCGATAGGTAAGCGCTCTGAACGCTTAGCCAATCGGACACTCATTAAAAGTGCATCACCGTGAACTCTCCGTGTAGAGGGAGTGTAAAGATCTGTCACCTGTTGACCTGTGAATATCGGACCAGAGAACTCTTCAAATAGATGCGTCCAACTGTGGGTCACACCTGCTTTTGTTTTTGTTTAGGTATACGAGAGATGTAAAATTTATACTTGGAACATTGCGTAGTGGAGACAAATGTAAGAACAGCATGGAGAGAATGAGCGAACGAATGTTCCATGACAAGTCCATGCGTGTGTGTGTATGTGTATGGCGATCACTTTCATATTCTGTCTTCTTTTGTCTTACAGGCAGTTTGTTCCAAATGTGGAGTAGATACAGTGAGTAGTAACAGACAACCTTTATGGCTGTGCAAGATTTGTGCGGAAACTCGGGAGGTAAGTCTGATACTCCTAGCTAGCATTTCTCTTCATGTCCTGCCATTATTTCTCACTAGACTAAGAACAACAGTCATGCTACAAGGGGATTGACATAAGTCTTGGGCCTGACCATGAAGGACATGTCACAGAGAGCTGAAATTTTGTATAGTGTTTATTCCTTTTCAATATAGCCACCGTCTGAATTGACACACTTCTGTCATCTCTGCTTGACCTTGAAAAGACCTTGGGAGTAGAACACCCTATTTTTCAAACTAAACCAGTCATCACATGCCAGTATAACCTCTTCATCGCTGTCAAAATGATTTCCTTTTAGCTGTTTTTTTAAGATTTGGGAATAGAAAAAAGTCCCATGGAGCCAAATCTGGAGAATATGGTGGGTGTGGAAGAATTTCAATATTCAAATCGTTGGATGCTAGCTGCACAAGCCGTGCTTTGTGAGAGGGCGCGTTGTCTTGAAGCAAAGGAAGATTTTGAGTGCGCGTTATCCCTCGTTTCCTGGTCACAACCTTTCTTAGTTTGGTGAGACAATCTGCATAATACTGTCCATTAACTGTGTTGCCACGAGGCAGATAATCTTTCAAAAGGACACCTTTGCCGTCCCAAAAAACAGTCAGCATCACTTTTCCTGCAGATTTCTGCGCTCTCGGCTTGACAGGTGTTGGGAAGCCCGTGGTTTTCCATTGCATGCTGGCAATTTTGATTCGGGGTCATAATGGTGTACCCAAGTCTCATCTACTGTCACCATGGTCTCCAAAAAATTTTTTGACTGACACTTTTTGAGCAACTGTTGACAGCAATTTACCCTCGTTTGCTTCTGTTCACATGTCAACAGTCGCGGAACCCAGCGTGCACACACTTTTCTCATGTTCAGTCTGTTGTGTAAAATTCTATAAACTGTTCTTTTATTTAGTTTTACTCTACTAGCTATCTCCACAATTGTCATTTTTCGATCCTGGTCAATGATTTTCTTCACTCTTGTTGCATTTTCATCGTTGCACTCTGAAGCTGGTCTACCAGATCTTGGCAGATCAGCAAAATTTGAGCGGCCGCACTTAAACTGTTGACACCAGTTTTTTACCGAAGTATATGAAGGACAAGAATCACGAAACACTGGTTCCATCTCCCTGTGTATTTCTGTAAGTGTTTTTCCCTGAAACATCAGAAATTGTATCACAGCTCTGGCCTCCTTCTTTTCCATTGTTTTGTCAAATCTTTGGAGCAGCAGATCCGGTCAATAGGGTACATTGCGCCGTGCATCGTAGCGGGAAAACCCATTGAAGAAACAAATGCGTACTTCACACATTTAGTGCAAATATGATGAACTTTAAATATGCCAAGTTTCATCTTCCTCCTGTGACTCCTTCATGGTCAGGCCCAAGACTTATGTCAATCCCCTTGTATTTCGACCATTAGCTTACAACGTACCCAAGAGCATTTGACATTACATTTATGTAATGGTTACGCTCCCGCGGGGAATTTATATAAAGACCCCTCTAGATAATGTCTTTTTACTGCCATTTGTCTTTAAACGGTAAAACCTTTTTTTAGTCTTTTATTTTCCTCTGTTCTGGTCAATATAGATTTGCCTGATCTCTCCGCTAGCTTCAGTTTGTTCATTTCACCCCGACACTTTCATCCGTTTCTGGACCACAATTTATACTAGAGACTGTTTTATTTTACGTTAATTGATCTTCTTGAAAGAAAAAAAAAGGGGGCGGGGGGTAGAATGTATTTAAATTTATATTTAAATAGCTGCATTTTCACATATAAGGTATCTTTTTTTTTTATAATGTGCATGGTTAATACACGCTAGAGGGCATCTCAGTCTTTTCTTTATTTCATCCATGATGCGGCTAATCTTGCTGCGCTTAGGGATATTCTATTTTATCGACTGCTTATGCCACCAACCGTTGCAGGTGCGTCGGGGCGTGGTGGATAAGATAGATGTGAATTATTTAATGTATGAAGACTATATAGGATAACATGAGTGGCTCGTTAAATTGTATACTCCTGTCACAAGTAGACCATAGGGAGGAAGTAGGAAGAAGAATATTCTCACAGAATGATAAGATCTTAGAAGGTCCCTGGCGAATGCTTGCGACCTGTCTTCCCCTTATTATCCTTACTGAATATTATGATTATTAATTTATTGTTGTTGTTGTTTAATTAGGGCTGCTGAGCTTCTCGCTCTTTTGCGGCCAGTACGAAGTTGAAGCCTCTTTGGTATTATCTACACTGTAGATCGTGGCTTTCCTGCCATTCCGAAACGTGTTGAGTTGAAGTCATGAGCTCCAGTTTCTACAGTTTGATTTATATTTAAAGGATCATCACATCTGGTCCCACGCTAGGAGTAAGTAGCGTGTGGCACACTGTGCATTCCTTGCCATCCAAGGAGGCTCTCCAAATATGCAGAGCTAAAATACTGTGCTCTGGTTCTGGGCTCTCACAAGGAATTGTCACGTCCTACACAGAACCACTTCTTATATCCCCCACCTATCATGAGCCCATAGTGAGATCCTCCTGCATGAAACCAACCAGGTAAAAGCCAGAGTTATATCTGGGGCTCAAGTGACTCCTCCAAGCTTAGTACGCAATGCTGGGTTCTCAACAAGTTTCACCACAGCTGGAATCCTTGGAAGTGTGTGGAGGATTTCAAGAATCAATGAGTGTATAATTAGCCTCACAGACAGGTTCACTTCCACATTTGAATACTGCAGCATTGTGCTTAGCTGGTGGTCATATAAGGATGACTCTAGAGATGCTACATATGTGGATATACGAGACATTACAAGTAAGAAAATAACCCGCCCACTTAGTAAATGCTTATAACTATCTGTACATATATTTAATTCATTTAATCACATACAGCAAGAGTAAAACTGAAAATGTAAGCTGTTCTGGAGCATTCCTGATTGTCACTATATACGGTGTTAAGTTTGAGTTGGTTGTTGTGGTTGTTGACAGTGACTGTTACGCCTCTTTTTGTGCACCGCAACGCGTTCAAGATTTTGGAAGCATCACGGTGCTCAAAATGGAGCGCCCGGTGCTCAAAATGGAGCGCCGCTTGATTAAAAATGACGTCACATTAAACAATTACGTAGAAGCGCGTGCAGAGCAGAAGTAGAGATATTTTTGGCTGTGTTCTTGAGCCGGAAGGCTGTGAGTGTGAAAGATCCGGTTTATGTAATCGATGTCCCCTGATATGCCCTGCAATTCTCATATGATATTTCAGTGTATTGAGTGCCAAGGATGTGTCTACATGTTTACAGAGAAATATGCTTGTGATTATACTATATTAACTGACGATGATGTTCGCAAATAATTGATGCGCGGACTTAGACTCTGCAGACGGCACATATTATTCATTACTGCACAAGCTGTGATGGCCCAATGTTGTTGGCCCGTTGAGATATATTAACTATGAATCAAATCATTAATATGGAGCTTCATGTTTCTTTGGAATGTCATTAAACTTTGTGAGACGCTGACGGCAGTATTCGTTTACACTTATTGAATTTGCTGTTGCAGTTATTCGTTGAATGCCTGAAAGAAAATCATACCCCGCAACAAACTCGACCACAATAGATATATCAAACATCATCAGAATGGAACGCAACAGTGAGATTGTAGAAGTGTTGTTTAAAATTCCGCAATCTTCACAAATGTCGAATATGCAGATATGCTTTATGTTGATGGTTTCTGCGATGGTAGTGCCACTGCTGCTGTTGAAGAATACCGTTAACCCGTTTCCTAACCGCAGAATTCCGGATGGAAGAGTGTTTTACAGGGTTTTCAATACATTGCATGAATGTGGTACGCTTCCAAGCGTTCATGTTTCATCTGAACGAGCACGCCAACAAAATGTGGATGAACAGGAAAACATTCTTCAAATGGTAGAGCGTAGCCCTACTACTAGCACACGAGGAATTTCTGCACGTCTCGATGTTTCACGAACAAGAGTATGGCGAACATTACATGAAGACAGTCTGTATCAATTTCACTTACAGTGTATGCAAAACCTCCACCCAGAGGACAGTGCCATGTGACTAGAATTTCATCATTGGTTACCTACTAATCGTCGATTGCTTCCATTAATACTGTTCACTGATGAAGATACCCGTAACGGAATCAACAACACACGTAACACGAAAATCCACATGGTACTGTGGAAATAAATGTTCAACGTCATTTCTCAATCAATGTGTAGTGCGGTATCATCGGTGACATGTTGATTGGTCCCGTTATTTTAGAAGATCAAATGACAGGACAAAATTACATAGAAGTTCTGCGAAATGAATTACCGAAACAATTATGTGCATGAGGCTGGCAATCTCACCATGTAACACAGATTGCTACCGAAACCACTACTGCAAAAGCATCTGAATGCTTTGTGCAGTCTCCATGCGGAGACCAGCCACACTGGTTGCCATATGCACCATAAGGAGCGAGAAGCGACATAATTTGTTCCCAAGTGGACCCACGTGCTCTCATAAATTACCCGACACATAACAATAACTAAATAATAATGAAATATGCATAAAATAATATTAAACGATATGTACAACGAATACTCTCATTAATGAGCATAAACCACCATCTCGCAACTGATCCATCTCAAGATCCGTCCCTGCACTCTGAAGCATGTCGTATATGCCGACTGATGAGATTGGGAACTCATCATATAAAACACATTGTTACAGAAACAAACCACTGCCATAGCATATAAATGCTTCGTGCAGGCTTCTGTTGGATTCAGCCGCACTGGTGTCGCCCTGCTCCGCAAGGAGCAAACAGGAACGTTTATGTCTCAAATGTGCTCCACGTACCAAAAGTAGGGGTATCATATTTACAAGGCATGTTAATGACTAGAACTAAATACATCCCAAGGCCTATAACACGTGGCTGCCATCTTGCGAGGACAGCATACAGCCACGCTAACAACCCAGCTAAGCTGCGTGGTTGTACATTCTATAGTAACCTTACATTATAATACTAAATAATATAGAAATAATGGCTTAGCAAAGCTATTTAAAGCAGTACAGATAACCAATAGAGATTTTACACTGTATAAAGGACTATGAAACTAAGAAAGCTAACACCAATTAGCTATAGCCGATCTTACTAATACTTACACCACATTATCAGTCTAACATTACTGAAGAAGCACAGGACTTTATTCTAGTAAGCTGTAACAAATTAATAAATTGCAGCACTCACCACACGAAAATAAACTATTTCGGCATCAGCACCATAGTTAATAAATATAACAATCTAAATCGCGCCACAATTAAATACACTGGTATACACACATTTTGGTGCCTTAAATTTTATAGCTGTTCTTGGGTAATTTTGGGTTGCTGATTCCAAAAATATAATCAGATTTTTTCTATCAGCTCTAGTTTTTGAGATAACTAAGAATGACCATATTAGTAGGGCAGTTGTTATGTACAATCCTAGAGTTAGGTGCTATCAGTGGTATTTTGACTTTAGTCTGCATTCATATTATATGTAATCACTGTGCATATATTACCAAAAATGTAATAAAACTTTATCACATGCACTTGTTTAGTCAACACGCAAAAAAGGATCTTTTCGATGACTTCCTGGAATGTGATATGCCCGGACAGTCACGCTTAAGGGTCCAACAGTAATCTGCCATCATGTGGGCATCCCAAAGTTCCTGGTATCTCTCTTCCATTGTTTTTATATCTTGGTGAAATCTTTCACCTTGCTCCTCACTAAAGTCGCCAAGATTCTCCGGAAATAAATGTAAATGGTTATGGAGGTAGTGCAATTTTATGCTCATGTTGCATCCAAGTTCACAAAAACTCGACAGCATGTTTCCAACTAATTCAGAATAATTGTCTGCTTTAAAGTTACCCAGAAAGTTTTGCACAACTAAAACAAATGATGACTAGGCTGTGGACTCTGTTTTGTTCATGGAATCAATAAAATTTGGATCGTTTATTAACTTTCTAATTTGAGGTCCATCAAAAATTCCAGCTTTAAGTTTGTCTATGCTCAATTCTGGAAACTTTCTGCATAAGTAATTAAAACAGGTACCATCTTTGTTCAGTGCCTTAACAAATTGCTTTATCAAGCCAAGCTTTATATGTAATGGTGACAGTAGAACTCTTTTTCGATCAATGAGAGGCTTATTGACAATATTTTTTTCTCCAACTTTAAATTCATCCCTCAACGGCCACTGTTTCTTTGTCCAGTGCATATCTTTTGCCCTGCTATCCCACAAACATATAAAGCATGGATATTTGGTGAATCCCATTTGCTGGCCAAGCAAGAAGTTCATCATTTTAAGATCTTCCCAAAACCATCCAGTTATGTTCTAAATACTTCAATTTTTCCAGAACTGTGCTTATTGTAGCATACTCCTCCTTCATTGTAGTAGAATGAGCAATTGGAATTGAGCCATATTTGTTACCATTGTGTAAGAGAACACCCTTCAAACTTCTTTTACAGCTGTCAATGAAAAGTCGCCACTCATCTGGTGTATAACTTACACCCATTTTGTTAACAAGACCTCCTACATTAGTACAAAACACAAGGTTGTTTTCTTTACCAAAGAATGGAATAAAACCTTGCTCTCTGCTGCGATAAAATGTAACCTTTGTTTCAGCAGTCAGTATTTTTTTTTTCTTTTAATCTTGAAGCCAAAAGTTCTGAAGATTCCTTGGAGAGATATAGATCTCGGATTAGATCATTTAGTTCAAGCTGGTCGAAGCGTTGAGCATCTGAAAAATCATCTTCGAAATCACTGTCACTGTCACTTGTCGTTCCACATGCCACTGCTGTCTCATCTTCTAGCATGGAATCCGAAATCTGACTGAAAGTTGGAATTGGTATGTCATCTCCGTGTGGAACAGGTCGCCTAGCAGAATCTAAATCTGGATATTTCCACTTTTTGTGATTTTTTTCCATTAATTCCCTTAATATTCACAACACGGAAATAACAGTCATCAAAGTGGTTCTTGGGCTCTCTCCAAACCATTGGAATTCCAAATTTTAAACATTTTCTTTTCCCACAAGTCCACTGTCGCAGGTGTTCAACACATGTTTTGCAAACAATACGAGGAGCCCAAGACTTGTCCTGGTCACCTAGTTTTACTTTAAAGTAAGCAAAGTATGCCTTTTTCACAAAAACAGTAATATGCTTCCTATGTTCTTCTTTGAAAGTATACTCTCCACAAATATAACAAAATAAATGCGGTGAAAGAAAACATGCTCTTCTTAAAGATGATGCCATTCTCTGTTAGAAGTGTAATAAAATAAGTAGCATACTAACATGCATGCAGTGGCTTAAAATCTAAAAAAGGCAATTCTGGGAAGATTCTTGGAAAACTGAAACTGAGGGTAAACAAGCAGTTTTCTTTTGTAAAGGACTAGACAGCAATAGTTTGTTTTACATAGCCTTATATAGAAAATATTGTAATAATACAGGGTGACACACAAAAAGGGCCCGCGCGCGCACTTTTTATGCGCGCGCGGGCCCTTTTTTTTTGGGTCACCCTGTATTAATGAAATACAAAAATGTCTGTATCTCAAGAACTAGAGCTGCTACAGACAAGTAAATGTGATATTTGGATTGAGCAGGCCTCATTTATGTACAATCAAGAGTAAAATGTTTGGCACCCAAAAAAAAATTTTTTTTGGGTAGGGCTGTGATATTATTCAAACTGACGTGTCGGATTTACATAAGATCATTGAAGGTTTCCTTAACCCCAAACAATATGGAAATACTTAACCATTAATTTCATTTACACAAATGTAATGACCGAATATGTCAGTTCTAGTACCGGTCACGTGTTATATTTCCTGAACATGGACCATCTGCTCCAGCCACGCCATGTCTGAATAAATTTAGATTTGAAACCAACCGCACGCGAAATATAAATAACATTGAATTAAGTATATAATTATTTAAAATACTACGGCACAAAGATGGTGATCCTATATCCTTTCTAACACTATAAAGACTTTAGAATGTTGCAGAATAATATTATATCTACTCACAAGTCCTAGGCATGTTCTTGAACTAGACTTTAACAGCGACTTGCCCCAGCGTCTAGCGTGGAAATAACAGAGGATTTCAATCGCCGGGCAGCTTTGGCGCTCCTCTTTTCTGATTGGCTGCTATCCGTAAGCGATATGACTAATGTTCTATTTTTAGATCCTGACTGAGTAACACTAAAATGGCTGCCAAATCGCTATGGTGTAGTAAAAAGGTAGAGAACGACAGGTAAAATAGTGATGACAAGATGGCACTGTCACAATTAGATGATGTTCTTTTGGCTAGACTGATCGCTATGTACTTTCATTATAACAGAGCCCCTCCACGTTATAGTGGCTCGGTCATGACAGTGCCATTAACTGGCCACCAAGATCTTCAGACCTAACCCCGTTAGATTATTGTTTATGGGGTTGGATGGAGTTTACTGGGGGAAAAAGTGGATACACGAGACGAATTACTGGCTCACATATTGGATACTGTTGACCGCATAAAGGAACGTACAGCTCAACTCAGAGGAGCAACACGTCATCTATGCAAAGTGCATATTGATGTTGACGGTGAAATTTTCGAAAAAAAATTTATAAACTTAACATTCTTGTAACAAATTGATCATTTAAACAATAAATACCTCTTTATTATCAATACTTTTGCAGCTGGACATTCAAACAGTTCTATCTTGGAAACGGTTCGGAACTGGACACATGTTCTTATGAACTTTTTTTTATTTAGAACGACCTATACTATGACCCTGCCATCACCGGTGTCAGTACCTTGTCGAGGTATGGCGGCTTGCATAACCTGATTACCCCCAGAGCTATGCCAGCGGGAGTTTTACTCCTGGAAGGTTCTACCAAGCTGGACAGGTTTGCGCGGGCAGGGGTCAGATTAAAGCAGACACCCTGGTCCTCCAAGGTTGGGGGTTTTAGCATAGGGCTGACACCCCTGTCTATGTAAAAAAAATTGAAGTTACGGAAACAACAACGAATAAACAAACTTTGCTGCGGGACGGACATCCAGAGTCTGAGGCTCGTATGACTATCAGTGGTGAAAGCCGAAAGGAAGCCACTGACATGAGAACGGACGTCCTGACCGGAAAACATGAAACAAGAATAGGATTTTGGAATGTCAGGACAATGAATGAGACGGATAAACTAAAACAGGTCACGGCAGAAATGAGAAACTATAGGTTACACATTTTAGGGATAAGCGAGAGCAGATGGACAGAGGCAGGAAAAGTTAAAACAGCAACAGGAGAAACAGTACTTTACTCTGGAAGAGAGGATGGGCAGCACAATGAAGGTGCAGCCATTATTCTACAGAAAGGAATAGAAAGGACATTACTGGAATGGAAACCCATCAACAACAGACTGATAAGATTAAGATTTAGAGGTAGATTCACCAATACTACAATAATACAATGCTACGCACCAACGAATGACAGTGATGAAGAGGTCAAGGATGAATTCTATCAACAACTGCAGAAAGAAATGGAAGACACACCTAGATATGATCTTATTATAGTAATGGGAGACCTCAATGCGAAAGTTGGTACACACAATAATATAATGAAAGAGTAATGGGGAAATGCGGCAGCGGAACAGCAAACGAAAATGGGGATAAATTAATAAGTTTCTGTAGTATTAACAACCTGGTCATTGGAGGAACACTTTTCCCACATAAAGAAATTCACAAATTAACATGGGAATCACCAAATGGTCGGGACAGAAACCAGATAGATCACATCTTGATTAACGGCAGATGGAGACATGCATTACAAGATGTGAAGGTAAGAAGAGGTGCAGATGTGGGAAGTGATCACCATTTAGTAGTAGCAAAACTGAAAGTGAAACTAAGAAGGGCTGGACCAACTAACTACACAGAAACGGTTTGACATCAGCAAATTGAAGGACCCCCTTACCAGAAAAGCTTTTGCGGCTGACATAAAGAAACGATATCAATTTGCCAAAAGTCAGGAAAAGACATTGAATTCAACACCATTTTAACAATATATAAGGAAAGCAGCAAATCATGCTTGGAATTCCAGGAAAGGAAGAAGCAAGACTGGATAACACCAGAAACATTAAACACCATAACACTGAGAAAGGAAATGAAAAGAAAAAAAACAGAAGCGAAGTCCCCCAGGTTAAAACAACTATATAGCGAACAGTACAGTCAGCTGGACAAGGAAGTTAAACGCCAAACCCGAGCCAACAAAAGGAATTTCCTAGACGATCTTGCAAGACAGGCAGAAGAGGCAGCACTGAGAAGTGAACAAAGCACAGTATACAAAATAACTAAATTCATCAGCGGAAAACGAGGTGCAAACAATATTACATTAGTAAGAGATAAGAAAGGAAATCTCATCACGACAGCAGAGGGACAGGAAACAAGATGGTCAGAGCACTTCAGAGAAACTCTGAACAAGGAACCACCAGAGACACAACTGAATGTTCCTGAGGCTGAAAACGATCTAGATGTAAATACAGACATTCCACGAAAAGAAGAATTTATCACAGCAATCAAAGGGTTAAAGAACGGAAAAGCTTCTGACCATGATAACTTAAATGCAGAGCTATTTAAGACAGACACTGAGCTAGCAGCAGAACTATTAGTACCACTATTTGCACAAGTCTGGAAAACGGGGACAACACCATCAGAGTGGAACAAAGGAATAATTGTCAAATTGCCCAAGAAGGGAGATCTTGCAGACTGCAATAATTGGAAAGGAATCACTCTTCTCTCAGTTCCCAGCAAAATACTAAGCAGGATAATTATACAGAGAATTTCAAAAGCAGTAGACCACAAACTGAGGAAAGAACAAGCAGGATTTAGAAAGAACAGAAGATGTGTAGATCATATATTCACTCTCAGGAACATTATAGAGCAGTGCTCAGAATGGCAAAGACAGCTGTACATTAATTTCGTTGATTTTGAAAAGGCTTTTGACAGCATACATAGGGACAGTTTATGGAAAATACTGAGGGCTTATGGAATTCCAAGCATAGTGTCAATCATAAAAAGCCTGTATGCCAACTTTACGTGTAGTGTTGGGCAGAGCAACCTAACCTTTGAGGTGAAGACAGGAGTACGACAGGGATGCCCCTTATCAACCACTCTATTTTTAACAGTCATAGACTAGGTGATGCGCCAGACAACAGAGGGCAGTCCAAGAGGAATAAGATGGACTACATTTTCTACATTGGAAGATCTGGAATATGCAGATGACATTGCACTACTAGCACATTCACATCAACACATCCAGGAAAAAACGGATAGACTTAATAAGTTTAGCCAGCAGGTGGGCTTGAACATCAATTTAAATAAGTCAGAGGTCATAACGCTCAATGTGAACAACCCTGATCCCATATCAGTAAGGAATCAGCAACTGGTACAGACAGACACCTTCACATACCTAGGATGCATAGTAACACCAGACGGCGGGGCAGGTAAAGACATCAACATCATAATGAATAAGCTAAGAACAGCTTTTTTAAGCCTAAACAACATCTGGAAGTCCTCTCAATACAGCACAAGCACAAAATTAAGATTATATCAGAGCTGTGTGCTTTCTGTGCTTCTCTATGGTGCGGAATGCTGGAGAGTTACAGAGAAGGAAATGTCGAAATTGTCCTCTTTTCACGCAACATGCCTAAGAAAAATTCACCGAATCTTTTGGCCGAATACCATCACCAACCAAGATCTGCATACTGGCTAATGCAGTGATCATTTCGACCACTTGTCATACTGATTTATTGCATACCAACGGTGAACACTCTTTACCGATGATCATTTTCCACGTGCATTCAAATTCAACTCACTTTTTGAACTAGTGGGGCGTGTTGCAAAAACCACGAGTTTTTGCAGCAACAATGGCAATTTTCACGTGCGGGTTAAAGTGACCCAGTTTTTGGACATTTGAAAAAAAATTAACCTAGTGCACACAAAAATGTGTACACATTTCTCTGAGCTCAGTTTTAATGACATTTTCACTTGTCTTTACAGTTTGCCAATCAATTTATATAAACCTTGTCTAAACTGAATGGTGGCCCTTAACTTTTGTGCATAATTTTAAGCTGAAACGGGGAAAGATATGATGAACCTTACACAGAAAAGATTGCGTTCCTGTCTCATGCAGTTCACGAATATATTTTAGTAGCCAGCTCGAGAGTTTTTACTGGGAACACCGCGATTTAAAATGCCGGCAGTAGAGGTCTAGTCCGAAATTTTACTTGTTTAAAAAGTCTCTTTTTTTGTTGTTGTTGTTGCCCGCAGTCACCCAAAGATCTACCAAATCGTTCACTGGGATCCTCCGACATCGATGGAACAATCCTAGATGGGTATAATGTTAATGCAGCGTTTCTCAAACTTTTTTTGTTCCCGGAACACTTATTCATTTGAAATGAATTGACAAAACAGTAATCCTAAGACTTGGGTTAAAGGTAGTATTTTACAAGTTTAAATTATGTTTTACGATTAATTACAATTACGTTTAAGCTGTGTAAGTAATTAATACAGCTAAAATAATAATAAGAACCTTCAGTAGTTTAATCATTTTTATTACTAATAAAAGTAAAGTACATGCACAAGTAATTGTACATTTTAATCAACAGTGAGAAAAATGCTTCTTTTTTTTTTTTTATCCATAACATATTCGCATAGTATTCGGTACAGTGTTTGAAAGTTGAATTCTTATGTCTGGGGCAGCGTCAAGTCTGTTCCTGTATTTTGTTTTAGTAGCTTCATAATAAGAAAATCCTGTCTCACATAGGTATGTAGTGGAAAATGGAAGAAGCACTCGAATAGCCCGTTTTGCAATGTTGGGACATTCTTGCAAAACACTGTTCCAAAAATCATTTAGGGAAAGTTCAGTAAATCTTTGTTTTATTTCTGAGTCTGAAGTCAAATCAACCAAACTCTCATAATCATTAGCTGATAAGCATGCTGGTTTAGCTGCAGTTTGCAAATGGATTTCATATCCATTTTAAAAAATAATGTTTGAAAATAAGTTATTAGCAACAGGTTCTACATTTTTCTTCGCGGAACACCTGCCAACAGCTCGCGGAACACTAGAGTTCCGCGGAACACAGTTTGATAAACGCTGTGATAATGACTTCTGTGTTATTAATTTTTTGTTTCGATTGAAAACAAGATCATTCATTTTCTTTCGTTTTGTTCGTCAAATAATCCTAAGTGGCTATTTATTTATTATAATTTAACTTCTATTTCCAATGTAGCTCGTTATGTTATCAGTGACCCGAATGCCGTTTACCATGTTCTGCTTTCACATTATGTCTTTTGTTAATGTTGTTTAACAACATTGTCTAACAATTCTGTTAGGTGGGGCTGCTGAGGTTCTCGCTCTTTTGCAGCCAATACCAAGTTGAAAACTCCTTGGTATTATCTATACTGTAGATCTAGGCTTTCCCTGTGGCTTTTGTGCCATTCCTAGATGTGCTGAGTTCAAGTCTTGATCTCCAGCTTGACTTGCATTTAAAGGATCGTCACACCTGATCCCAAGCTAGGAGTAAGAAGCCCGTGGCATACTATGCATTCCCCGCCATCCAAGGGGGCTCTCTAACTATGCAGAGCTAACATACTGTGCTCTGGTTCTGGGCTCTCCCAAGGATTTGTCACGTCCTGCACAGAACTACTTCTCTGCTCCTCCTCTCCTTGGTATTTGTGGTGGGTTTTGATGTTAAGAAGAATGGTGTGCGTATAGTTGTACTTGAGTGAGATCAACTGTGAAGGTCTCTGAGGTAAACAATGGACAACTGTGTTACAGAGTACCTTTCTTGTTACCACCCTACGATCTCACTCTAAGTTATATTCTTTATTGACTAGCGTGACTGAAAGCTACATAAAGTGTCTAGGGTATTGTAAGAGTGTTGTTAAAGAATCTCAATACAAAAACATATACAAACATATACTAAATACTATGATAAAATCAACTAACTCCAGCTGTTAAATTTTATATTTAAAATTTCTTTTGTTAAACTTTATTGGTCCTGAGCCTAAAGTTGTTTTGGTCAGGACTACAGTTCAATGAGAATCAATTTAGATGGATAGATATATTTACAAATATATATAAAGATATTTACATACAACAGACAATATGTCCATAGTACATTGTTACAAATTTTCAAGTTGATGTTAATCACTCTATTTAACTACTGGTACTGAGAGGAAGGGTGAGGATTTACATCATCCCACCGTTCTTTTGTTTCACTAGAATTGTTTATGTTAGTCTTTTGGAGGAACGTTTTTGTCTATACAGGAGATTTTTCTTTAGTCGTGATAAGTTGTCCCAGGCCAGATATTGCACTTATCTGGATCCTGGAATCACAGCAGTTGTAGTTGGTTTGGCCAAACACTTCAGTCTCTTCTGGTCTTGAACTTCTTTAATACCAACAGGTACCAGAGACTCTTAGAAATCGTGCTGAATTTCTCTATCATCGAGTACCAGCACCAGACAAGTGCCAGCAGGAACCCCTGTCGATGCAAGTTATGGTTCTGTCTTAATATCAAACTAATTCCTCCTAATTTACATGTAAACATACATTCAGTACAAAAGAACATGGTCAGCTCTCTCTGACAGCCCTGCTTCTCCACTTTAGTTTGATGGAACAAATTTGTACCAGTTTTATTTTCTCTTCCCTAATGAATGCTACGCCTCTGTCATTCCTGCAGTAATCTTTTCCATGCAATAAGATAGGTGTAATGTTCCTGTATGACCATCATATATATAGTCCTGTAGTTTTAAACTTCTTAGATAGTCCCTTATATGATGGATCAACATCTAGGCTATGCCTAAGTCTGCCATGGAACCATTTAATTACAATCTTTTACATGGCCTTTTCTTTTTTCACTCACAACCCTTTTTTAATTAAAAAGTCAATAAAATCAATCTTACCACATATCAAGGAAATATAAACAAGTAACGATGAATTAGGCAATAGAATATGGCACACTTTCATCATTGCCTCTGTTCAGACTGCTTTCTGTTGTTAGTTAGTTTTAAACAAAGCGCAAGTCTGCTCATCGCTGCTTGCTCCTCTGAATATTTTGAAAAAATGGCAGCGAGCAGCCTACTTTTCCTATCATGTAAAAAGCTTTGGCCAATGAGACCAAGCATCTCTTTTTTTGAATGAAACTTTTTTTTAAAAAATATCTCAAACCACTACGCATTACTACTACCAACTAGATTTGTATATTTAGGTTAGCCAATAATATTTCGGCTTCCTTCAAATTTCATCCAATCCACTTCATCGTACTATCTTAGCCTTTCTTTCACCTAATTTTTTCCCAAAAAAATATGCTATCCAATCTAAGCAGACATGACTTGACCTGACAGTATCTCCGATTCTCTATGTATTATTACCCATGTTTGATTATTTAATGGACTATTTAGATAACTAACAACATATTCTTGGTCAGCAAGTCTTCAGGTACACTAATATATGATTTTTATGGGCCTAAGTGGCTTGGTTCAAAATTCTATCTTTTTTCTATGTTAGTTGTTTATTTTTAAACTACCTCCTGTTCAATTCTTTTTCCATGTACTTTCAAGCTAATTACGTCATTCGCAATAAGAGCTAAGCGTGTTTTATAACCGTAGTGTCCACATGTTCTAACGTTTACATCGTATTTTTGAAAACCACCTAAGGGCAAGGCTAGCAAGTTGGTTTTATTTTTAGAAACAATGTGAGACGTGATTTGCGTTGGGTTATCTATCCTTTCTCCTCCCTTCCACAATGTATTCTAGGCAAATATTTCATTTGAACTTGGAAAAGTGGTACGTTTATCTCAAGGACGAATTTGAAAAATAGGGTACCCTTTTTGGTTCGGCCAAAGCGTTATCAAATAATACGCTGAAGACGTAGGCGACGACTACAATTCTCGCCGAAAATGTGTAGTACTATCCTATCTTTGACTTTATGCACTATACTATTATATTCTAATTTAGATATTGCATTTAGAAGTTCACCACATATCTCCCCACTTAGAACAGACTATCATATGTCAGTTCCTACTTCTAAATACACATAGATAAATTTACTACCTATGCCTGGTGACTACTCTGATGTTCGTCATACGGATGTCTGCTTAAAAAATCTGCACCTACATTGGTTTTGCCTGGAATATATTCTATGGTAAACTGGTATGGCTGTAGGAGCAACGACCAACGTAATAATCTAGCATTTTCATGCCTTGCTTGTGACAGACACACGAGTGGTTTATGATCTGTTTGGATCTTAAATGATTTACCATAGAGATAAATCTGGAACTTTTTTATAGCCCATATGACCGCTAAACATTCTTTTTCACTTGTTGAATATTTTTGTTCTGCTGAGTTCAACTTACGGCTAGCATAAGCAACTAGGGTTAATTCCCCGTCAAGTGAAGTTGACCTTTGTAATAGAGCTGCACCCAAACCTATATTACTAGCATCCGTTCTCACAATGAATTCTTGACTCAAGTCAGGTAATTTCAAAATAGGCCTGCTTGTGAGCTTTTCCGTCAACTCTTGGTAGGCTAATTCACACTGCGCTGACCAAGTAATTCTATCAGGATTTCCTTTGCGCGTTAAATCAGTCAATGGAGCACATATTGAGTTAAAGTTTTTAATATACTTTTGGTAGAAACCACATAATGAGACAAAAGATCGCACATCTTTCTTTGTCTGTGGTCTTGGTGCTCTTTTCAACTTCTCCAGGTTCTTGGGGTCAGGGATCATGTTTCCCTGATGTACTGTGTGTCCCAAGAATTCCAGCTCTTTACATCCAACACAGCATTTCGTCGGTCTAGCTGTCAAATTTGTCTCTCTAAGTCGATTAAACAACATATCCAGAGAGTTAATGTGTTCCTCAAATGTTTCAGTCGCTATGAGAATATCATCCATGAAGTTGGTGATGCATGGATTATTCAGGGGATCCAGTAATTTTCTCATCATCCTCGAAAACACACTCGGTGCATTTTTCAGCCCGAATGGCAACATGTTAAATTCATAATGTCCTTCCGAGGTGCTAAAGGCTAAATAAGGTCTAACCTCCGGCTTTACTGGAATCTGATAGTAGCCTTTGCTCAGATCCACTTTAGAGAAATTTTTAGCTTTATTCAGCCTGGCAAACAGCTGATTTGTATCAGGTAATGGATCCACCTGACCTTCTGTGACAGCATTCAGTTTCCTGTAATCTATACACAGTCTGTGTTCTCCAGAGGGTTTTCTTAACAGAACCACACTGGAGCTGTAAGGAGATTCACTGTGCGAGATAATTCCTTCTCTCAACAGATAATCTATCTCCTCCTTCAAAGCTTTTTCCTTAGCGAACGGAATCGAATAGGCTCTCATACAGATTGGTGTTGGGTCTATGAGTTTCATATCGTACTCTAATAAATTTATATGCCCCGGTCGGTCCGTTAACACATCTGTATGATCATTCAGAACCTGTTGAACTCTCTCCCTCTGATTTTTCGTTAAGTGCATACTGATTTTTACCTGTGCAGCGGTCTCACAGGGATGTAGAGGATATTCATGAGAGGTGAGCGGTTCCTTTTTCATTTCCATTGCAACAGACAAGGTCAGTAGGTATGTCTCCTCCTGGTTTTCTCTATCCAGATATTTTTTCAGGAGATTCACATGATAGATTTTCTCTTTCCCCTTCTTATCTATCTTATAATTTGTTCTAGACACCTTCTCTAGAACTGTATATGGACCTTGCCATCCAATTTTCAATTCTGGCTGCCGGGCAGTAGAAGAAGCACCTTCTCTCCCACATCTAATTCTCTGTCCTTCGCTTTGTTATTGAAATAGGCAGCATGCTTTTTCCTAGCTTGTCTCAAATTTTCATTGGCAAGTTTCCAGCCAGTTTTAAGACGAGTGGTCAGCTCGTTCACATATTGATATGATGAGGTAATATTTTCTTCTGCCTTTTCATCGGTCCATGTCCTTAACAAGGCTACATATGGACCTTTAAGATTGTTGACTTATTTTTCCAGGCACCGGTATGGTCTCTTCCATTAGAAGCCTTATTGTGAGGACTTTTCTTCCTAGAATCATCACTCACAAATCGACCACTACCAATTTTTTTCTTGGGGTTTTCTTCCCACTTTAAATTCCTTGTGAGAGATCTTCTCTCTCTTTTATCTTCACCCAGTTCACATAATTCCGACCGAGGGATTGTCGGCTTATTCTGGGGTATAACAGTTCTTTGTACTCGCTGCATAGTGGCCATTGTAAAACATTCGAGTGAAGACTGTCTGTGAAAAGGGGGTTCCCATTCCCCTCTGTCCACTTTATTATAATTATTTTTCTTTCCAGGGCTAAGTTTGCCCCGTGGCGTGTCTAGGTCCTGATCAATTTTCCCACTTGTGGGTGTTCCCTCATGTAATATGCCACATGCTTCTACAAAATTCTCAATGTCAACCATTTCATCGGGCCAATAATAATTTTGAGCAACCTTTTGGATGATGGTACCTATTTTCTCATGGTCCCCATCTTTCCCAACATGTAAGCTCCTTATTACCTCTGCCCCATACTTTTTAGGGAGTACCAGCTGTCCCTGACCATGGGATCTAGTTCCGGCCTTCCTATATATCAGTTTGTTCTTCATATAGAAGTCTCCCTTGCCTGGAGGTGTATGACATTTGAGCAATTTCTTAAAACAAGGCTTGAGGGTCTTATCCTCCGCCTGTGCCTTCCTCATCTCATCTGGATGGGTATTTATGCGATTATCCTCCTCCTTTTTAGACTGTGATCTGGTCTGCACTGTTGCCATGATCACAGGTCTCTTTTTACACACTTCGGTGTTATGGTTGTCCATCCGACAATTTTTACACCACCTCTTTCCTTGGTTAAAAGATTTTCTTTCATCATATTTCCTTTAATTGAATTGTGGGGTTTTATTTTTATATTCATTGCGTGGCCTATCAAACTGGTGCTTACCTTTGTTCTGTTCTCTATGGTCAAACCTATTAAAGTTTTGTGGTGCCTTAAAATTGTCTACCTGTTTCTTTTTATTACCAACTACCTCCGCTTGGGCTGCCTGATACCTCTCAGCGACATTGAGTAACTCACCCAGCCTCTCTGCACCTTGTTCCATGAGAAACTTTCTCAGGTCTGGAGCCATGGACTCTCTTAGCTGCTCAATAAGGATCATTTCCTTAAGATCTTGGGTTTTCCCCAAAGCAGTCCATTTCTCCAAGTAGGTCTCTAACCGTGCAGAGAACTGGTGATAGGTCTCACCCGACAGTAGTTTGGCATTCCTAAATTGTTTTCTATAAAATTCTCCATTTTTTCATATCTTAACAAAAGAGCCTGCTTTAACATGTCATAATTGTCTTGGTCATCTCTGCTCATCTTGGCAAAATCTTCATAAGCCGTTCCCCTAAGACCCAGGGATAACTTGCGGCTCCACCTCTCTCTCTCTCTCTCTAACCCATATGTAGTAGCCAAAAGCTCAAATCTAGTTAAATACCCTTCTATGTCATCATCTTTCTCAACAAAATGGTCTACATGAAAACCCATAGCTGAGGTTGAGGCTCTTTGACTAGCAGTGGCATCTGAGGCAAAGGAGCTGGCACCATTTTCAGGAGCATGGCCTTGAAATTCCAATGCCTTAGTCGTAACTCGTGCTCCCTTTGTAATCTCTTATCTTCTGCTTCCCTCTCTGCAGCCAATCGCTTGTCTTCCCTTTCAGCAGCCTGTCTCTTTTCTTCTACTTCCCTTTCAGCAGCCTGTCTCTTTTCTTCTGCTTCCCTTTCAGCAGCCTGTCTCTTTTCTTCTCTTTCTGCAGCTAGTCTCTTTTCTTCAGCCTCCAACTTCTTCTCTTCATACTGGAGCCTTTTAATCTCTGCCTCCCTATCTGCCTCCAATGCCCTAGCCTCCTTGTCAGCCTCAATCTGCAGCCTCTTAAGTTCTTTGTCAGCCTCAATTTGTAACTGTAATTTTCTTTCTTCTGCTAACTTCCTATCCTCCCTTTCAATATACTTGTCGCATTCTGAAGTTACATATTAAACTAGCTCTGGTCCATCCATGCCCATCTCTTTAGCAGTCTGCACAGCGGCAAATCTAAACTTGGCTAAATCAGCCATTCTAACTCAAGCAGGTCTAATCAGGTTCTAAGACAATCTTAAACTTAACTAAAATAAATACTAACTATAATTAACTAATTACTACTGGCTGTGACAACCTATCACTGTAAATCTCCTCTTAATTATTTTTATCTTCTTAGGGGGTGTTTCTAACCTCTACCAACACTAGTAATACAATCTTGAATTTATATCCTACTGCTAATTTTTATTCCTGGAGTTAGTTAATATATGCTGTATGAGATTCCTATTTCAAACATTCTCTATATATGCCAAATTCAAATCTCGGACTTAGAGACCGCAATATATGTGGTGGGCTTTGATGTTAAGAAGAATGGTGTGCGTATATTTGTACTTGAGTGAGATCAACTGTGAAGGTCTCTGAGGTAAACAATGGACAACTGTGTTACAGAGTACCTTTCTTGTTACCACCCTACGATCTCACTCTAAGTTATATTATTTATTGACTAGCGTGACTGAAAGCTACATAAAGTGTCTAGGGTATTGTAAGAGTGTTGTTAAAGAATCTCAATACAAAAACATATACAAACATATACTAAATACTGTGATAAAATCAACTAACTCCAGCTGTTAAATTTTATATTTAAAATTTCTTTTGTTAAACTTTATTGGTCCTGAGCCTAAAAGTTGTTTTGGTCAGGACTACAGTTCAATGAGAATCAATTTAGATGGATAGATATATTTACAAATATATATAAAGATATTTACATACAACAGACAATATGTCCATAGTACACTGTTACAAATTTTCAAGTTGATGTTAATCACTCTATTTAACTACTGGTACTGAGAGGCCGGGTGGGGATTTACATCATCCCACCGTTCTTTTGTTTCACTAGAATTGTTTATATTAGTCTTTTGGAGGAACGTTTTTGTCTATAAAGGAGATTTTTCTTTAGTCGTGATAAGTTGTCCCAGGCCAGATATTGCACTTATCTGGATCCTGGAATCACAGCAGTTGTAGTTGGTTTGGCCAAACACTTCAGTCTCCTCTGGTCTTGAACTTCTTTAATACCAACAGGTACCAGAGACTCTTAGAAATCGTGCTGAATTTCTCTATCATCGAGTACCAGCACCAGACAAGTGCCAGCAGGAACCCCTGTCGATGCAAGTTATGGTTCTGTCTTAATATCAAACTAATTCCTCCTAATTTACATGTAAACATACATTCAATACAAAAGAACATGGTCAGCTCTCTCTGACAGCCCTGCTTCTCCACTTTAGTTTGATGGAACAAATTTGTACCAGTTTTATTTTCTCTTCCCTAATGAATGCTACGCCTCTGTCATTCCTGCAGTAATCATTTCCATGCAATAAGATAGGTGTAATGTTCCTGTATGACCATCATATATATAGTCCTGTCGTTTTAAACTTCTTAGATAGTCTCTTATATGATGGATCAACATCTAGGCTATGCCTAAGTCTGCCATGGAACCATTTAATTACAATCTTTTACATGGCCTTTTCTTTTTTCACACACAACCCTTTTTTAATTAAAAAGTCAATAAAATCAATCTTACCACATATCAAGGAAATATAAACAAGTAACGATGAATTAGGCAATAGAATATGGCACACTTTCATCATTGCCTCTGTTCAGACTGCTTTCTGTTGTTAGTTAGTTTTAAACAAAGCACAAGTCTGCTCATCGCTGCTTGCTCCTCTGAATATTTTGAAAAAATGGCAGCGAGCAGCCTACTTTTCCTATCATGTAAAAAGCTTTGGCCAATGAGACCAAGCATCTCTTTTTTTGAATGAAACTTTTTTTTTTTTTAAATATCTCAAACCACTATGCGTTACTATTACCAACTAGATTTGTATATTTAGGTTAGCCAATAATATTTCGGCTTCCTTCAAATTTCATCCAATCCACTTCATCGTACTATCTTAGCCTTTCTTTCACCTAATTTTTTCCCCAAAAATATGCTATCCAATCTAAGCAGACATGACTTGACCTGACAGTATCTCCGATTCTCTATGTATTATTACCAATATTTGATTATTTAATGGACTATTTAAATAACTAACAACATATTCTTGGTCAGCAAGTCTTCAGGTACACTAATATATGATTTTTATGGGGCTAAGTGGCTTGGTTCAAAATTCTATCTGTTTTTCTATGTTAGTTGTTTATTTTTAAACTACCTTCCTGTTCAATTCTTTTTCCATGTACTTTCAAGCTAATTACGTCATTCACAATAAGAGCTAAGCGTGTTTTATAACCGTAGTGTCCACATGTTCTAACGTTTACATCGTATTTTTGAAAACCACCTAAGGGCAAGGCTAGCAAGTTGGTTTTATTTTTAGAAACAATGTGAGACGTGATTTGCGTTGGGTTATCTATCCGTGCTCCTCCCTTCCACAATGTATTCTAGGCAAATATTTCATATGAACTTGGAAAAGTGGTACGTTTATCTCAAGGACGAATTTGAAAAATAGGGTACCCTTTTTGGTTCGGCCAAAGCGTTATCAAATAATACGCTGAAGGCGTAGGCGACGACTACAATTCTCGCCGAAAATTTGTAGTACTATCCTATCTTTGACTTTATGCACTATACTGTTATATTCTAATTTAGATATTTCATTTAGAAGTTCACCACAGTATTATCTACTGTAGATCTAGGTTTTTCCTGTGGCTGTTCTGCCTTTTACGTAATGTGCTGAGTTGAAGTCATGAGCTCCAGTTTCTCCAGCTTGGCTTCCATTTAAAGGAGTTAATATGCAGCATTCCTTTTATACGCAGTCAATGTCCGTGCAAATAGCAAAGTCTGATACACCAGATGTATTTTGGTTGCTATTACCGATAAGGATTTTTGCTTTTAAACAGAAATTTGATTTTTTTTTTTTTTTTTTTTTCAGGGTTTAGGGATAGATAAGGGGGCGGAGGCAGTAGCATTAAAGCTTTTTGACTCCCACTCTAGACATCGAAAACATATCTTTTAAAATGAACTTAAGGAGAGAGAAACAGCTGATTGATGAAACAGAACTGTCAAAGAAAGCCATTAGCTTTACTTGGAGCAAGAAGATTAAGTACTGAAAGTTATACTACTTAATACCGCCTCAACAACTAAGATTGTCTGTAATGGATCTTGTTCTGTTGTGTCCTGCCGGTAGATTTCTTACTCTCTATTCTTTAATGATGTATCGTAATTTTTTTGTTTCACTTTTTTTCAGTATAATTAAACCACTTAATTATTCTAAGTTGGTGATTTATGTATTAGCATCAGTGTGTCACATATTTATTTTTGGATCGATCTCTGCTTCACTACGGCCGTATCCTGGACTATTTACGTGCTTTTCTTTCTCTGCTATGTCACAAATATTTTGTATTTACATTTATTTTTACACGCCTCCCAGTGTTAAGTCGTCATGTCTGTTTGGTTACCCGTCCCTCCCTGCTGGGAAAGGAACGGATGCGATAATATTAATCGACAATCATGTTGGTTAATTTCGAGTGTGCCCGACATCAGGCTACAGATTCACACTAAAATCGCCCAGCGTATTTGCTTAATCGCGAATAAGGCCAGGGTGCGCTGAAATTTTGATAGCACTACGGGGATATAACTTATTTGTCAGCGCACAGAAATGACATAATCCTTTCCTGCACACCTTGTGGCAAAGCAGGAAAGTATGATGTTACGTCTGACACATATTATCGAATGAGTTTACAAATGTGTTTGTGAGTTTGCATACAAGGCATCGGATGTTTTATTTCCATACATGGGAGAGGGGACCTTTTGCATCACGCACATTATTTCAGGCGGAAATAATTTTGAAAGTACCCCACTAAACACGCATGTTTGAAACGATTGGCGCTTTCTTAGCATCGTAACAAAATAAATGCGGGGGAAGAAGGGCCATATAACCTGACCTTTTCGCAGTTTTAAGACACTGTGAAAATTCACTGTGAGGATCGCTTGCCAAGACGAAACCATACTGCCAGAAGTTAGAATTCAGAATTCCCTTTATCAGACCTGACTTCGTGGAACATCTTGAAGGATTTAAAGAGCCCAGGAAACCATTTTAATAAGAAACCGGAATCTGAGGAAACTGAAACACTGAGTCATAGAGGGAATCTAGTGTTAAAATAACGACCCCCAAGAACACTCGTAAGAGGTCTTGTCAAGTGCCTTTATTCATCCGAGCAAACAGTCTGTGATCCAAGATTGGATTGTCGGTGGTACCAATTGAGGGTACTATCTCTGGAACAAGAAGGGAAAAGTGGCATGAGCTTAAAGACGAGGGGCCAACTTCGTAGACACTCCCTGACATTTCTGGGAACGTGCTGCGCTCTACAATCTTGACCAGAGACGCGAGAACTCTAGTGACCTATCTGCACAGAACCCAAAAAACCTAGAGGGAGAAGAAACTACTATTGGCAGCTAAGTGAAACCTATAAGCTGCCAAGTGACTTCTTACATAAAATAACCAGTCCATCACAACAGTGATGATATTTTTCCTGATCAATCATTTTTCATTTTTTTTAACTGTTAAAACTTAGATGATTATTAAATTTGTAATATGTAATTATACTAATTTAACTTCGATTTAATCATCTTGAATGTCTCAGTCAATTTACTAAATTCACTCTAAACAGAGCTATACCATAATGAGAAGAATTCCACTAGTAAATCAGGGTGGGGGCTTGAACGAGCTGAAATTAATAATTGCTTAATTCTTCATAAAAAGCGGCGGACCGATATAAGTTAACAATTGCGCTGCCAATGCAGCATTGTTCTTGACTTCGGAAATATCTTATTAAACTCCCCTGAGATAGAAGCATCATTATCCTTCTATCTACAACTCTGCCAAGCGTAATCATACAGTTGTTTATTATTTTAAGAACACCATTTAATACTTCTTGTATGCAGTTCCACAATATGCATTTCATACACAGGTTTTCTCATACCTGTTAAGGAAATAGACGTCCAAGATAACAAATGTTTACTTCCCTTTGATACATATTGATACATATTAAATTTGGGTTATGTATTGAATTTGTGATACATATTAAATTTGGGTTATGTATTGAATTTCCTATTTTTGTAATTCTCATTAACCAGTTTGTAAACACAAATGCAGTATGCGGAAATTCTGCAACAAAGTATCACGTGTGCTGTGCAGTGGTGGATCATTTAGCAGTTTTTGTGAACATGATGTTGCTAGCCCTTTACCACAGCATCACCTTTGTCGCTTCTAACACCATTGCCTGGAGAGAGAGCAGTAGTCTTACTTTTTCTGGTCTACCCAGAGGTTCCGGGAAGTTCACGATGCTCATATTGACGTGTTTTGTGTGCTTCCATGTGCCTCTCGGTAAAGCGGGGTTCGTCCCTGCCGAGGATCCGATTGCAACAGACTTTGCAAAAAGGCACTGTGTACTTATCATCATTATCGTCTTTTTTCTTTCTTTTTTTTTCTAGTTCTGGAGTATATGTCCGCATTGAGGAAGCTTACACCAAAGCACAAACTCCTGCAGCTGTTCTTATGTGCCAGTTTATTGTCATTGATGAGGTTGTTTATTGTCATTGATGAGGTTGTTTATTGTCATTGATGAGGTTGTTTATTGTCATTGATGAGGTTGCCAGTCCCATAAACAACCTTATATTAGTAGCCTTTTACGACATGCTTAAGGTGGCAGTTGTCTTATTCCTGTCTTTCTTTCCTCGGTAACCCCAGAGAACGGGGTGGTGTGTATTTATATTGCTGAGTACCATAAAGTATATGTCCCCACAACGCTTCACGGAAAAACCTGTGAAATTATGTCTAAAATGTGCTTCCAGATAATAGAAACAGTCTAGTATTTATGTAAATGTCTTGACGCAACGCGCCAGTCGACTGTCCTAATATACGTAAATGAACATATTTATCTCGCTGCGTTCCGCGATCGATCGTAGGCTTGTTGACATTATGGCGACGGACGCAATAATGATCAGCGTGCATGGTGGGCGTAAGGTCAACTCTTTGACTGCCTGCTGTAGGCAGACCACGTGCTGATTAGCTTGATACTGGACATAAAGGAAAACATTTTGTACGTCTGTAGACTGAGAAAAGAACGATTATCTATGAATCAGTTTATGCTTGGTTATCGTTCTTCATTCTCCATACATCCCCTCTCCAGTTCCTTTATAGATGATGTTGCATTTTTGTTGACACAGCGCCATTGTTTAACCATGTACGTGTTTTTGTGGCAACAGATACTGGTGCCAATTTATACTGGTGATATATATATATATATATATATATATATATATATATATATATATATATATATATATATATATATATATATATATATATATATATATATACAGGGCCGGATTAAGCTAGTACGGGGCCTGTAGCATATGTTAAGAAAGGGGCCCTATATTTAAAAAAAAAAAACAATAAAACAACACAAATATATTTGAACACATACATTTTTAATTTGCATAGTAATTATCATTATCAAAAGTAACAACACAGTCAACATTATTGTTTAAATATTAATGTTTCTACATTTAGCATGAGCAAATTTGTTGATGATATAGGATGTATCAATTTCACGCAGAAGTTTATGTTCAATGCTCATTAGTGTGAGATTGTTCAATCTCTTTTGACCCATGGTGCTCCTTAGTTCATTTTTAATAAGTTTCAGTTTTGAAAATGATCGTTCTCCACTGCAGTTGGTTACCATTAGTGACAAATAGATGCGCAAGGCGATTTCTACATTTGGAAAACAAGACTCCAAAGAATTGTCAATTATCAAACGGTAAAACTGTAACTCTACAAGGTCTAGAGTAGTGCCAATATGAGAAGCAAGATCAGTTTTCAACCGTTCTGTAAACTGCACAAGTTCTTCACATAGACTTTCTTCCAGATCTTCCGGATATGATTTAATAAGGTTCGATGATCTCGCTACCACCTCTTCATGTGTAAACGACTGTAACTGACGAATGAATCCAAATACATCATTCAACTTTTGATAAGCTTTCTGGCGTTTTGACAAGGCAGAGAGCAAGCTATCAATAAGGACAAGAAATGTTCGGCTTTTAAACTGCTGAGAAGGCGTTTGAGATTCAACAAGTGGATCAAGTATGCTGGAACCACTGAAATCATCATACTCTCGATTTCGTTTGTGTTTTCTTCGAGTTTGTTCTTGATAATGTTCACACTCAGTCAGATCCTTGGCCTTTTGCTCTGTCTGCAAAAGTAGACCGCATAGCTTGAATATACCCCCGCAGGGATTCATAGAGTGCACAAGCTGTATTCAAATCTTGGTCAGAAGATTGCAAAGAAGCACTGGTCATTTGAAAACGCTGTAATACTTGATCCCACAGTATGATCATTATTCCTGTTTCTAACTTCATCATGGTTGAAAGTAGACCACGAGCCTGTTGACGACACTCTGCCTTCTGACCATTGTTATCTGAAATATCATCCAAGACTTGTTTTATTGCAGAAAAGCTGTGTAAAAGTGCTTTTGTTGCATCTGCCCGAGCGGACCACCTGGTATCTGACAGTCTTTTCACAAAGGGCAAATGGGACTTATTATGACTACCGCCAGCACATAATGCAGTAGAAAGGAGACCCCACCGGTAGGTAGAAGCAGAAAAGAAGGTGTACAGGCTTTCAACAAATCCAAAGAAAATGACTGCTTCTTGACAACCTTCAGCAGCACATTTTCCAACCAAATTTAGTGAATGTGCAAAACACGGAATGTAATGCGCAAACTTATTCATCTCTTTAATTCGTGCTTGTAATCCTATAAACTTGCCACTTATGTTGCTGGCGTTGTCATAACTTTGACCACGGCAGTCTTTATTATCAATGTCATTTGCCTTTAAAAAATTAAGTAGACTTTTAGTAAGATGTTCAGCACTATGACCTTCCATATCCAAAAATGTCACAAATCTTTCAACTGGTCCAGATGGCAAAACATAGCGCAGAGTCAAAGTCAGCTGGTCCATATTAGATATATCTGGAGTAGAATCCAATGAAACGGAATAATACTTGTATTTCTTCACTTCACAGAGAATGTGATCCAGTATGCTGGATCCAATCAGATTGATGAATTCCTCACACGTTGTTTTAGATAGATATGATGTATGTCCAAATCCTTTGTTTGCATGAGTACTTATATGCTCTGCCAGAAAAGGGTCAAACTTGGCCAGTAATTCTAACAACCCTAAGTAATTCCCGCTATAAGGGGACCCAACAATTTCATCACTGCCACGAAATGAAAGGCCTCGTTCTGCTAAAAACTTCACAACTTCAATTATTCGCTCTAGAAGTTTGTGCCAATACTTTTCTTGAATGTCCATTTGTTTCAAAAATTGGGAATCGACACGTTCACCTTTATTTTTACGCAACAACAGTGAAATTAAAGCTTGTCTATGTGAGGAGCTTTCTTCATGTCGACGCAATAGATTGCTTGCATTTTTCCAGTCATTAAACCCTTCCACAGTAAACTTTGATGAACATTCTGAACTCATAAGCTTGCATGGGAAACAGAATAGGCGCCCTTTACTTTCTGAATAGCATAACCATTTTCTTGCATGTTGCTTGTTTGTAAGTTTATGAATACGTGTAAAATAAGACTTCTAACAGTATCAAGTTTTCTTTTCAGTGTCATACAATCGCACGGATGAAGAGAATGCACTATCAACATGTTGAAATTTTTCACTTCCCTTGGATATCCAATATTCACGCTCACAGTCATCTATATTGTTCGGCCAGTCACCAATATCATTAGAGTACTTCTTCGTTTCACTTATTCTTTCACATTCAGACTCAGTGTATACTAGGTTTTGCTGTATGTTTTCTGCTGCACAGCCTGCACTAGTACTAGTTGTTCCTGTACTTCCAGCTTCAGCGGTTAGAGTACCACCACCATGAACATCAAAATATTCTGTCAGCTTACGTATTTTTGGTATCACAAGTTGATCTCTTCTTTCTTTTTCTTCCTTCGTTTTACGTTTTTCACTTCCAGAAGCATACTTACGTCTAATATCTCTATGTCTACTGCTCATTTTTTGAGTTTTTTAACCTTACAAATCAAGAAATTTTAATCAAGATCGAAAGAGAGTGCGAGCACGCCGTATACCTCAATTAAAACAGGAAGTTTCCGTTTCCTAAATTCTAGTTTTTATTGTTAATGCTGATTCATTTCACAAAGAACAAAACAAAATTAGAGGGGCAGTCGCCTAGAGCCAAAAAAGTGGCTTCCGTCCAAACGTGACCAAATTTTCAACACCACTTAAATGGCTTCCGTCCGCAAACAGTTAAGATAAAAATAATGAAGAGTCACACAAAGTCACCCTCTTATGCTCTTTCTCTCACAATCTCGTGACACCAAATGAAAAGGCGCTGAAGATGACATAAATCATAAGATCATTGGTTTAACGCTCCTATTAGAAGATGACCAAAAAATTATGTACATATTTATTGGCGCGGGGCCCCTTAAAGCGCGGGGCCCGTAGCATATGCTACTTTTGCTACTACGTTAATCCGGCTCTGTATATATATTGTCAGAACAACAATCTATAGATGCTGTTGGATTTAACCCTATTTGTACCATGGATTTAACTCACGGCTCATTTTCTACAAAATAGTACCACAGCACACAATAGCTGACATGAGTAATACAATAACGCCTCAAATACAGTAATATCCCTTTAATGAGAAGTACACACAACAATCACTATGCATGAAACTGCAATACGTAAGATAATGATTACATAAGCCAACTTACTTGCGATAATCATACCAACTCTCCTAATAGCACAAAGGCACAGCACAATGCATTGAAAACTGCCACATATCCTGGCGAACACTATAATTCGTCATGAGAACCAAAATGGTTACCGACATAAACTCATCAGTGAAGGCACTGAACTATCGCTCAGAGGCGGCACCTAATACTAGGTTAAAGCGGTACACAATTGCAACCAACGTATTACAATTAATAATCAGGAAGGGAAAATCACTAGAACTTTCTAAGCTCAATCTAGCACCCATCAAATATTCCTGACTCTATGGAAATCGGCAAGCACTAAACAACAATTGGCATCCAAATAATTCCCCAGCAAAACTGCTGACAAAGGCCAACAACGACCGCTTAGGCCGGCAGACATATCTAGAATCCTCTTTGCGCCAAAAAGCTCCCTTCCGGCTTCCGTCTAATCGAAAACTGGCCGAGCAAGTTTTTACAAGAGACGAACCAGTGTTGTCGCTCTCCAGTGTGACCAATATACAATTTAGCGAAAGTCTATGTCGTGACATCCATCCCCCCCCCCCTTAAGAAAGAAAACGCAGTTTTCTTCCACCGGAGGAGTCACGCCCAGCCCCCCTTTGGAGTATGGACGAACAAATGCCGAGATAGCACCTCCTTATGCAAATAAAGAATGCCAGAGTTGTGCTATACCCTCGTCGTACATGCCTTTTCACTTACTAGACTCAATACAAAGAAATATGCACCAATCTACACTGGGTACAGATCCTGGAGTAGTCTACACATCATGCATGTTACACAAAATCCAAATACCTGATTGTCACCAATCAAACCCTAAGTTCTCGTAACACAATCATCATGTCACAACATAGTTATAGGCATAATATAATATGGTATGTCCACACATAGAGTACACCTACTAGATCTTGCCTTTATGGCAGCATATACCATACATTGAATATTAAAATACATCATCATGAAATATCAACTGAAATAGTCATAATGCCTTACTTACATAAATTCCAATAAATACTCTCTTTTCAGATGTAAGTTTTCCCAGAAACTATAACTGTTCAATTATTTGACAACCTGGACAAGACATCTGTTACTACATTTACAACATCCTCATATTGATATAATAGTAGAACTGGGGGCGCGGGTCAGAGCCTATCAGGTTCGGCTCGCGTCAACTGAAAGATCTTACTAAAACGAACCCGAAAATCTAGCTCTAGCTAACGCTGAACTATTAGCAGATGGTTTCGAAGCAAAGACATATGCTTCTGCCTAACTGCCCTACGCGCACCCCAACTATTCACAAAAGTAACACGTGCCATTTTGGTATTGTCGCGTAGCGACAATACTTCTACAAACTTAACCGGCGCAACCTCATCAAACACTCGTCTGAGTGTGCGCCAACTAGCACTCAGTGGCACATTACGCACCAAAACTGTGCGATCACTAACTTTCGGACTTGAATATAAGTCCCCACTGCTCCTAGTCATGTCCTTCGGTACATGCCGCGAACTACGCTTCCGATGTACCTTTTGTTTATCTATCTTGGAAGTTTGGTGATGCTGAGCCTCTGCATCAGCTACACCTATGGCACTATGCACCCCGCGTACATTACCGACGGTTAAATCGGCAATCGGATCCTCCAGGACCAACGCGTAGACTCTACCCGTAATGAACGGTGTGTCCACACTAATGCACGCCTGGGGGTAAGTCTCAACTTTGCCCCCGAACGTGGTGCATTTTACCGTTTTGCCTGTCAGGCATGAGTCGTCGATGCACGATCGACGCACCCCAATTGTTGTGCATCCGGTGTCTCTCAACACCCGGACTGGTCTATTCTCCACCTTTCCTTCGTGGAGGATCATCTTGCCAGTCTCATGCACTGCCGATAGACATGGTGCCGCATGCCCACATTGTAGCACTAATCTCTCGTTCGCATTGAACAGAGGGCGGCACCCCGCACAGTCCTCGCTGTTCATTGTGTCCAACACAACCGCGGAATTTGCGTGTTCAATCGGAGTAGTGCAGCTATCAGCACTATGACCCCTGCCACCGCAATTGGTACACACGCGCTCTTTCTTTTTCTCCTCGCGTGTACCTTTGCTGGAACCCTTCGATGACGAAGACCCCGCATCAGAGTCAGAAGACCGATTCTCTGAGGACGCACTCCTCTGCTTATGATGTTTGGTTTTATACCAAAATCGGTCTTCGTCACGCGAGTCCTCGAATCGTACCCGCTTTCGCGCTTGACGATCCCCTCCGTTGCTATAACTATGATAACGTTGGCTCTGCCACCTCGGCCAACTGTTCCTATGGGAACGAAAATTCGTATTAGTACCTCTATATGGCCGATAAGGACTGTAGGGCCTCTCATAACTCTGCTCTTGACCCCTGTCTGCCTTATCTGACTGATTTTGCCTAGTTTGGCGTTGAACTTTGCCCACACTGGCAACTATGTCTTCTGTCAGACCCGACTTCTGAATAGGTTTGCCCGGATGGGCCAGGACATAATGGTGCCCCAACTGGGCCATGGACTCAATGTCCTTTGGTTGACGTTCCTGGAAGAACGCCACCAACTCACTAGAGCATGAGGACAACACTTTGTCTCGTAGAACTAAGTCCAGCAAGCCATTATAATCCTTAGGAATTCCCTCCATTTCGATCCATCTATTCAATAGAAGTTTGATCTTCGAGATAAAATCCTCGAAGTCTTGGTCTGAGCTAGGCATCGCGTTCTTAAAACGCGTCCGGTAGCCGTCAGCAGTCAGACGGAACCTCCGGAGCAATCTCTCCTTCACTTTGTCATAATCGGCCCTTTCCTCCACGGGGAGGCTAAAAAAAGTCTCCATCACCTGCAATAAACTGAAAACCTACAGAAAATAGCCATAACGAACTGTGCTGGTAAAGTAGGTCAGCGCTTGCGAACGAGGTCAGGTCACGCGACCGTAAACAATACCGTAGAAACTGACATAGGCACTACCCTTTCACTGGACACTGGAAAAAAAAACGAAAACAACTCACACCCGTGAGTTTAGGAAAATATGAATGCGCCAACACAGAGGCGTCACCAGCCTTCTAGCACTGCGTGTGTACAAAAATTTAATGGCAATAATCGTACTGGGTCAAAACGTCAGCTCGCTGGGAATCAACGCTATGGCATACAGGCCTCATGACCCAAAGAATAGTCCGCAATAAACATGAGCGAATTAATAGAAAACCATTGGCCCCATGGCCTCTAACTGACCGGACCAGAGCCACCCAGTTGTCAGAACAACAACCTATAGATGCTGTTGGATTTAACCCTATTTGTACCGTGGATTTAACTCACGGCTCATTGTCTACAAAATAGTACCACAGCACACAATAGCTGACATGAGTAATACAATAACGCCTCAAATACAGTAATATCCCTTTAATGAGAAGTACACACAACAATCACTATGCATGAAACTGCAATACGTAAGATAATGATTACATAAGCCAACTTACTTGCGATAATCATACCAACTCTCCTAATAGCACAAAGGCACAGCACAATGCATTGAAAACTGCCACATATCCTGGCGAACACTATAATTCGTCATGAGAACCAAAATGGTTACCGACATAAACTCATCAGTGAAGGCACTGAACTATCGCTCAGAGGCGGCACCTAATACTAGGTTAAAGCGGTACACAATTGCAACCAACGTATTACAATTAATAATCAGGAAGGGAAAATCACTAGAACTTTCTAAGCTCAATCTAGCACCCATCAAATATTCCTGACTCTATGGAAATCGGCAAGCACTAAACAACAATTGGCATCCAAATAATTCCCCAGCAAAACTGCTGACAAAGGCCAACAACGACCGCTTAGGCCGGCAGACATATCTAGAATCCTCTTTGCGCCAAAAAGCTCCCTTCCGGCTTCCGTCTAATCGAAAACTGGCCGAGCAAGTTTTTACAAGAGACGAACCAGTGTTGTCGCTCTCCAGTGTGACCAATATACAATTTAGCGAAAGTCTATGTCGTGACATATATATATATATATATATATATATATATATATATATATATATATATATATATATATATATATATATATATATATATATATATATATATATATATATATATATATATATATATATACACTTGTACATGTGTGTGTAGTTCTTCACCCTGAAGTGTAATTACTATTATTATCAAAAGAAACAAACAAAGCGGAGTGTGTTTTAATATATTTTTTTTTAACGCAAACTGTGATAAAAATAAAGTACAGCCGTCGCTCATTTTGTGCGAATTTCCCATGTACGATTTCGCTAATTTGAGAGATAACTAATTCTCCTAGCTGCTCGTGATCTGCAAGAATATTTCGCTCTTATGCGATTCTGTTAGGTGGGGCGGAACGTGACTTAACGCTCTTCAGCTTGCTACTTTCCCGTCACAATTGGCCGCCACCACGTGGCATAGAGGCTAATTTCACGCTGGAATTTTCCCGCTATAAAGTTGCCACCTTATTGGAATTTCCCCACAAAGTTTTGGAAAAACGGCTACATGAGTAAGCAAAAAGATATTCTGTGGGAATTTTTTGTGGGAATCTGTTTAAGGCCTGGTGAAATTAGTAGGGAAGTTAGGGTCATTACGTGGGAATTCTGAGATTGAAAAGTGGCAACATTGTTCCCACTGGTACCATTTCATGTTACAGTAAGCATTGTGCTTTGTGGACCTATGAATTTATGCTCTACGGATGTTTCTAACACCATCCTGTTATTGCACGATGCTTTCATCGTATTGATTATTATGGCTTCCAGCAGTCCTGCAAGTGATTCTAATACTGGTGGAGCAGTAAATAAACGGAAGAGGACATCTGTAAGTTTAGAAACAAATTTATTAATTTCAAACGCGCTAGTTCTTGTGAAGGTTCATCGGCGCTAAGGCGTGAATGTCAACCTGGGGGAATCAACAATTCGGAATATAAAGAGTGCGGACATTTGTACTGCTGTCATTCATTCAACGCCGCTGCCTTCCACTATAACCACGAAGATTAGAAACCCCCTAAAGGGAACAGAGGAGAAAATGCTTTCACTCTACAATGAACACGAAACAAAAGAACATCTCCCTAATTTTGACATTCTGCCTGATTTTGTTATTTCCCCCTGATGGCGACAAACTACCGCAAATATTTAACTTACACCAAATAATATCCAAAATGCATAAAATAATTTTTCTGTTAATGTTTGTGTTCATTTTTGAAGTATTAGCGTTATTTTAGTGTAGCTAAAATGCACCTGAGACTTTATATTGTACGTTGTTACACGCAACCCGCGTTTCTGTATATGGTAATGCATTCGATATATGCAATTTCAGTTTGTGCGAGGTTTTTGCAGAACGTAATCCTCGCATAAATCAGGGACGGGTGAACTGTATTTTGAGATTTGAAAGCAGAAGTTGAGGAGAGGGGACTTTGTGTCGAGTTAATCCTTCATACGAGACACATATATTTTATATTCCTGTTTTATTTCGTCGGATAATTTGATACATATTGATTCCTTTTCTTGTATGATATTTGATGTTGACCTATGACTTTCTTTACGTGACTATACAAATAACATGTCGTTGCTTGAGAAACATATGCATCGTAATCGATTTGTGCAAGAATGCGCGCTAAAATAGAATGCGCATTTGTTATTTTCCGTGCCCACCCATTCGTCATTGGCTCAGCACAATTTTGGCTTGGCAATTTGATTGGTCAAACGAGCACTTGTTTATGTTAGAAAACAAATGATGTCAAATGTCCTTGCGTCTGGACGAAGTAGTTCTGTATTTTTTTTTTCTTTTTTTATTGTTTTGTTTAGTTTATTTGTTCCCAGCATAAAGCAGAAAGGGCATAATATATAATTTTGTCAGTACCAAATGCTTAGCCGAGTTTACAGTTACTTATCGGTTTCTTGAATATTAACTAGATTAGTGTGACGTTTGCTAATGTTAAACGCGAGACCGCAAGCTTTATAGTGGGACAACATAAACAATTAAACGGTTGTTTCCGGGTCATTTCTAGCTAGTTCAGCATGAAACAAGACATACCAAGAAATAAACATAGTGTATGTACATACATATACTTGCAAACAGCCCTGCCTACTGTGACGTATAATGGAAATAGAGCCTACAGTAATCTGACAGTCTTTGTAACCCCGTTAGCGCTCTATGATTTGCTAGCAAAACCATGCATTTACTGCCTGTCTTTACTTACACAAGCGTACTTTTTTTCGTCACGCCTTTTTTCTTTGAACATAAGCAAACGAAGTGTTTACAAACTTTCGTGACCTGCCCGTCACAACAGGTAGCGAATCAGGTTTGTTTACCTCGTCTCCTCACGCGAGCTTATCTGTCAATCATACGATACCTGACAGACCGCACGTGAATAACATAGAATCTTTTGAAGTTCATACTCAGGGGAAGTCAGAAACCCCTGGGCTCTTTGATCTTCAGAAGCGGGCATTCGTACAGAGAAAATCGTTAGGGAACTATAAGTCGTTTGATGTCGGTTGAAACCTCGACGAAAGACTGGCCGTAAAGTTTTTATCTCGAATCTCTGTTTCTGATTTTCGTTATGCATGGTAACGTGAAAAGTAACATCCATCGATAGATCAGAGAAATATAATGATATATAAACTGTGTTTTCTTAAACCTGCTATCAGTTGTCACTCAGAATTTTTGGATAGTCTAGAACCATTTCGCTAAATGTGTTTTTAGCATTCGTGGGGATCTTTCATTCTGATTTTTTGGTAATAGAAATTAGTTCTTACGTGTTTAAAAGTGTTAGCTTTTACAATTATAATTCACTTAGATTTTCTAGCTGGTAAAACTAGTGAAAAAAAATAACGCGTAGCTATTTCATACCAGATGTTCAGTTATAATGTTAATTTTCACCACACGCTTTGTCACACAAGAAGAGACGGTTTTAGTTGACTGATTTATATGCTAGGCGCGACTGATAGTGACAGAAAAGAATTCACGCTTATTTCATTGCACGTATTTATTATAAGTGCCTATTATTTAATATCATACGACTAAACTAGCAGACGCCGACCAAATTAATAGCTACTTAAGCGATGTGCGATAGTGTAGGCATAAAAACACCGTATGCCTTTTAAATTTAATCAGTACTGACGGAGTGGATAAGAGATCGTCTTGTCCACGTCTGTGTGCATATATCTAGCTATATGGAGGAGTAGCATTTTTCCCGAATTGTTTTTCTTATATCCCTAGCAGACCTGATCACAAGGGCGTCCAGCGGTCTTCTTTTTTTCTGATTGGTTGATGTTGTGTCTTGTTCTTGGCTTGTGCGTCACCAACTTCATTTGTGAGCGAGATTTGCCAAAGATACCTGAGAAACATTTTAACTTATAAATTTAACTGGACTTACCAAACCCAGCAATATTTTTCAATTTTATCAGCCCACTGGGGTGTGCAAAAATAACATTTATTCCCGACTTCTGACAGTCGTATTCAAGCGTAGCATCCAGAATTTATGCTGTTTCAGAATCGGCACTCTACCATAGAGTCAGCCGATAGGATTATTATCATTTATCAGTTGTAACATTTTTAGCAACCAGATGTTTCCCAATACTGGAAGTATTTTCCTCTTTTAACTGTGAACCCCAAGATCACGCTCTTGCATCAACTATTGGCGGTGACATTGTGTTCATTCAGGAAAAACCCACACCAGATTCGGCGTTCACCTCACTAGTCTTTGTTTGTTAGAGGATGAACTGGGGTCAATTTGGGAAGCGAACCTGACATTACATATATTTCAGGGATAATTGTATTTCCAAGGGATATCACCAAGAGTAGGTAAGAGTGATTGAGTAGCCACTGTATGAAAGAGAGAGTGAATATTTTCCTTTGTTACAGGGACTTTACCAAAATTGGATTTGCGTAAACTTGTTAACTTTACTGGGTAGCCTATAGTAGGAACTTGTTTACTTTACTGTCTACTCTGTAACATAGTGCAAACCTTCGACCTTTGGGTTATTAACTTTTTGGGTTCTTTTCTTCATAGGGGGAGGGCACATTTATTCTGCTATTTCATATGTATGTAAATCTGATTTTTTAATTTGATCTTCTTTAGATATTTTGATGTTGTCAAGTTTAAATGATAATAAACAACAAAAGAAACTTAACTTTGTGTGTGTTGGTCAGACCCATACCCAAGTAACCGTAGTTTTTCACGTTTGTGTGTCTTGTTGTCACATAGCTGTGTGTGTGTGTAGTTAAACTTATATTTATATGTATGAGGAAAGCAAGGTTGTCTTGTAATAAATTATAGTCGTATAGATAGGCTGGAATAGAGAAACTTACTCATTCCAGAGACATATCTTCTCCTTAAGCTATCACCCGTGAAATCTATTTCTCACACCTTTTTTTCTCACGTATCTATCACCATCCACTCTACTCAGACGGGACAAAAATAACTCACAACCTATCTGTACGATACCTACCTACATGCTTACATACATATTTTTTTTTTAAATTGCTGCCTCGTGTTGGCGAGGCGCGTCCCATTCAACCTAGTTGGTTATATTAGGGCGCATGTCCAAATGGTATTTCATAAAATTCCTTTACATACATCATCATCTCAACCCGTAACCCGTCATGGGTCGTAGGGGTGCCATGGTGGAAGCATCAGCAGACAGGGTCCTCCACTGCTCTCTATCCTCAGCAATGCGTACAAGTGTGGAAAAACCGTGTCCTGCCCATTCTTTGATGTTATCAGCCCAGGATTTTCTTTGCCTTCCTCTTCTCCGTTTACCTTCGACTGTTCCCTGGAGGATCGTTTTCGAAAGGGAGTCATGACGAGTTACATGCCCAAACCAAGCAAGCTTTCGACGTTTCACTACTGACAAAAGTGGTTCTTGGTGGCCTGCATAGGTGTTTATCTTCTCTCTAACATAGACATTTGTTTTGTGCTCTTTATAGCAAATGCGCAAAATTCTTCTATACCATTTATGCTCGAAAGCCTGAATCCTTCGCTCCATATCTGCAGTGAGTGTCCAGCCCTCACACCCATACAAGAGAATAGATAGATAATACGAGTGATTTGTATAATTTGATCTTCACGGGAAACATATATACACACACATATTCACACGCATACGTACAGCTGATGAGTAAAACTCATTTGTCAGGTTTAAGGGAAGATTTTTTTGTGTAAAAACGAACATATTGACAGTCCAATAAAGTTAATTCTTTCCTGGTTATATTTACTTTGACCGATTGTTATAACACTTTGACACTAGAAGCCTTTCAGAGTAGTAGAGGTAGACTGAAAAACTTGCAGAGAAGAGAACTAGAGACATAAATGACAGTGATGAGGACGACTTTGAGTTTATAGAACCGACAGAAGGACGGCATACGTAAGCCTCTGTTCCTTGGGCAACTGAAGGGTCAAGAACAAGTTACTTATTAATTCACTTGAAACTAATAGTAGATAACTTCTCTTAAATCTCATTAGCCTTGTCAATTCTTGAGTCTGTCATATCTGACGAGCCATTACTTTTGGGGGAACTTCGGATTGGTCTATAGAACTTTCTTTGTTCTTGTATTGATCTTTGAGAGGTATATATCTCTAATATATTCTCTCTTTCTACACTCATCTATCACATCCACCTTGCCACAGTGCTGTTGGCTGATAGGCACAGAGATGACGAAAAAAACTAGATTAGAAGATAGTCCTTATGTCGATGAACAAAACAGTTATACACTGACAAGCATAGCAGACGTAAAAGTGCATTGTACAGGACTCGTGGACAGGGAGGTCGCACACAAGGAGAGTCAGGACTGCAGTAAATAGAGTGAACGTTTAAAATACGTTTGTATTTTGTTAACACATTGATCGACACTCATTGCTCAAAATGTCGAGTGTAGTTAACCTACACTGTGAGATTCGTTATCGATATCCTGAAGCAGATCCAAACGGGAGATCATTTAAAACTGTTTCACATTTCATAATTGTTGCTTGAGGTCAGGGTCACAATTAACATAAGCGTATTTCTTGTTTCCTGGTTCCTTAAACTCTCACTGTTTCTGCGTGTGCTGCCCAGATCTGACTGCTCACTCCTTCCGCGTTGTTGTTAATTAAAATAATATGGCACAGGAACTCCTAAGGCAAAATACTGTCGGCTACATTAGGTTACTTTTCCTAAAGTATATTGACCTTTCATCCTGACCTCTTCCGCGTAGTGATTTTATTTTAAAAATCCGCCCACTCATTAAGTGTGTCTGGTCGTACTGTTGGGCCCAGTCTGTAACCTTGGCCGGGAAAAATATTGATTATAAGATAATCGATGCTGCCTACCGGCTGCATCTCTCTCTCTCTCTCTCTCTCTCTCTCTCTCTCTCTCTCTCTCTCTCTCTCTCTCTCTCTCTCTCTCTCTCTCTCTCTCTCTCTCTCACACACACACACCCTCTCTTTCTTTCTGTGTTTCTTCCTCTTCCCTTCTGTCAGTTGCTTTACCAAAAATTCTGACGAGTAACTTGCTGTTGTTCATTGTTATCTGAATTAATTTCTGTTATTGGCGCACTACTTTCCAGACACGAGTCTCATGTTCTCCTTTCTCACTACTCTTCATACTTTTTCCCGCGTGTCTTGATCTCGCTGCGTGTTGCCAGTTTGTCTGAAAGCCACGCCCATGTAGTACGAGATATCCAGTTGCACATTCTATTATAATGGTTTGCAAACGTAATCACATTTCCAGACGCACATTCTACTATAATGGTTTGCAAACGTAATCACGTTTCCAGATGCTCATTCTATTATAATGGTTTGCAAACGTAATCACATTTCCAGATGCACATTCTATTATAATTGTTTGCAAACGTAATCACATTTCCAGATGCACATTCTATTATAATGGTTTGCAAACGTAATCACATTTTTTTGGGCACTCAAGTGTCCTAGCTTTGGTTGCTCACTTGTTATTATTGTGTGTGGTGTGTGCTAATCGCTTTTCTTCGCGACTAAGATTCGCACTTTCGTTTTTAAATAACCATTGAACGAATTTACTCCAGGGCTTATATTGTGTTTTCAGCAGATAATCTTCTTTGTCACCCTTCTGACAACTTCAAGATCTACAGTGTTTTCGATCTGTGTCATGTTTGTCCAAGATGTGGTTACTGTCGTCCTTTACACTTTATACCTCTGTTATGGCTCGACTCTTATCCACCTTTGTTCTGTCTGACAAACTTTCTTGCACAGTTTTCTGTACTGTTTTGATGACATCAAAGTCTCATGAGCAGGGGTGGTAACTAATGGCGGAACTACTGTGGTTAGTATACACGGCTCTGTCATTACTGCATTAATACTTGTAAGGAACACTGGAAATGTTACTAATACCATTATAACAGAGTTCCGTGCCTTGCTTTGCGTAACACTCCATCACTGCTAATCATGTTGTATGACACTTGCTTTCTTATTGTATTATCTTGTGTCAATCGTTATCTCTATCAGTCAGGCTTATCTTGTTGTTCTACTTACTCGTATTCTTATTTGTCAGTTAGAGACGATTGAGAAAATCACACGTTTTTTTTTTTTTTTTTTAGATTCTTCACCGGTCATTTATGTACATTCTCATAGAACAGCCATAAACAAACTGGCAGACTCAAAAATCATAATCATAATATGATGGTGCCCATCCATCAACAAACTGGCAGACACAAAAATCATAATCATAATATGATGGTGCCCATCCTTCAACAAACTGGCAGACACAAAAATCATAATCATAATATGATGGTGCCCATCCTTCAACAAACTGGCAGACACAAAAATCATAATCATAATATGATGGTGCCCATCCATCAACAAACTGGCAGACACAAATATCATAATCATAATATGATGGTGCCCATCCTTCAACAAACTGGCAGACACAAAAATCATAATCATAATATGATGGTGCCCATCCTTCAACAAACTGGCAGACACAAAAATCATAATCATAATATGATGGTGCCCATCCATCAACAAAACTGGCAGACACAAAAATCATAATCATAATATGATGGTGCACATCCTTCAACAAACTGGCAGACACAAAAATCATAATCATAATATGATGGTGCCCATCCTTCAACAAACTGGCAGACACAAAAATCATAATCATAATATGATGGTGCCCATCCTTGTCATAAAATCGTTGAAATTCTGAATATATTATTGTTGTCGTTGTACGGCGCCGGAATTTGCGTTCTAGCTTATCTCAGTATCTGCCTCTCAATGACACGCGTTTGGACATTACTGCCACAGCGGGGCAGTTTTGATATGCAGAAATCTCACAGAATTAAGAGCAGCATTTGCACCAGAGCCCAAAATGCTTTGCTCCAGAGCACTGGTCTCTCTATCTCTCTCTCTCTCTCTCTCGCTCTCTCTTTCTGTGCATATATCTGTGTGTTATCTGTTTTGTTTCCCTCTCAAGCTGTACTGTATATCTGATACTTTGGTATGAAACTTCCGTACAAACTTTTATATATCCACTTGTTGTCCATTCGCGAATTTTCCCGCAAACTTACGCCTAAAATGCCCATTTGGGCTAGTGATAAACTGTATTGTTAATCCCACCCAAGTATATTGTATTAAACAAAAATTCAAACCCCGGTTGGTGAATACAACATTCATAATTTAAGACAATCCTCTTTGCCCACCCGCTCTTCTGTCGCAATGTAAGGAGAATGGGGTCACTTCTGTTAAGCGCACAGTCATTGTATGTGCTAATACACAGTTATTGGTACCCTTTCAGGAAAACTGCACCTTTGGGCTTCGTGTGCTCATGTGGTAGTTGTGTCCGTGCAGTTTATTTTACATGATGCTGCCAGCTTCACGCACAACCTCATAACAGTCGCATCTTACGACGTGAATGAGGGAGCACTGTTTCTGTCCTACCTTAGTTTCATCAGACACCACAATAAACTAAACGCAGAAGTTCATTCACATCCAGCTCTGCTACGTCAGATAAGAATAATTTACCTTTTTATTCCCTATGAAGCATGGAGCTCCCACTACAGCTGATCCCCAGTAAACTGGCGCCAAAAAGCATTCATATACTCTTGTAGCGGGCTGCCAAGAGTAGACATGCTCAGCAGCTATGGGATATCGACAACAACAACTCTTGTAGCGGGCTGCCAAGAGTAGACATGCTCAGCAGCTATGGGATATCGACAACAACAACTCTTGTAGCGGACTGCCAAGAGTAGACATGCTCAGCAGCTATGGGATATCGACAACAACAACTCTTGTAGCGGGCTGCCAAGAGTAGACATGCTCAGCAGCTATGGGATATCGACAACAACAACTCTTGTAGCGGGCTGCCAAGAGTAGACATGCTCAGCAACTATGGGATATCGACAACAACAACTCTTGTAGCGGGCTGCCAAGAGTAGACATGCTCAGCAGCTATGGGATATCGAAAACAACAACTCTTGTAGCGGGCTGCCAAGAGTAGACATGCTCAGCAGCTATGGGATATCGACAACAACAACTCTTGTAGCGGGCTGCCAAGAGTAGACATGCTCAGCAGCTATGGGATATCGACAACAACAACTCTTGTAGCGGGCTGCCAAGAGTAGACATGCTCAGCAGCTATGGGATATCGACAACAACAACTCTTGTAGCGGGCTGCCAAGAGTAGACATGCTCAGCAGCTATGGGATATCGACAACAACAACTCTTGTAGCGGAGGTTTCTGTTGTCACATGTTGCGGTTTACCAGCACCGTGCACAGCCTCAATATTAGTCGCCTCTTTCCGCGTGCCTGATAGAGAGCAGTAGCTCTAGTCCGTTGTCTCCTGAGACACCCCCCGGGAACTACACGGGGCTAGATCTTGAAATAATAGGTGGAATACAATCATGTAGTCAGGCACAACTGGTCTTGATTACATACTTCATAAGGTCATTGGTGGTGCATCAGCACAAAAGTTGATACCTGAAATACCATCGCCCTTTTGTAACCAGTGTGATTGCCTGTCTGTCCATCTATTTATCTGTTCTTTCTGTCTGCTGGCCTGTTTGCTTGTATGTCTGTCTAATTGTCTGTCTGTCTGTCCGTTTCTGTCTGGCTATCTGTGTGTATAGCTATATATCCTTCCCTGTTGTTTTGTCTGTACAGCTTTTAACCCATCTACAGTATTTGTATGTTTTGTTGGTTTGTCTCACATTAATATCAATACAGTTCGAGTACATGCAGTTAAACCTTTCAGAGGAATATGTCGTCTTCAAAGAGTTAACACATATAAAAATGAACTGTAGTCACGAGAATGCATTGTAGCTGGCTTTGGCATTTTAATTGTTAATGTGAATTGAGGGGTGTTAACTGTTTTTAAAAAGAAACTGCGGGTTATATTTTATATCCTCATGGCCTCATAGTCCAACAGACTACTACATGGCCTAGTCCCCGTTCACCACATTCATGCAACCTTTCGGTTTTGTTGCCATGGTGATTGCGACATTACTGTCTACAAAAAGTTATATTTATTGTCAACAAACGGTATTTTATTCAGGATGCGGTCAATATATTTCTTTAATAACTACACCACCAATCGCCAGAATTTTGTGTTGATGGTGTAACGTTGATAAAAAATTATGCTAAGACAAAGACACCTCCTCCCCCCACCCACCATGATCGGAATGTAAACATTGTCACAAACTGAAGATTTCTCAAACAGTATAGGTATCATTATAATCATCGTTTTTATTGCTTGCTTCCCATGGAGCATAGAGCCGCCACTGACGTCTGCATCAAAACATTGGTGTGCTGTCGCTGTGGTGGTGTCTCTTAGCAGTTTAACTGACATGATGATGTTGCCAGCTCCATACACAACCTCATTGTAGTCACCTTTTCTGGCATACGTCAGATAGTAGTGGTCTTATTCTTTATTTGTCTCCTCAGCCCCCCCCCCCCCCACCACCACCACCACCACCACCCCACCCCCCGCCCCGGAACTACACGTGGCATATAAGGAGGTACTGATGTTAAATTTCGTTTTATAACAGCTAAAAGGTTCTAGTTTTACAATACTTCAACAGTTATGTATAGTTATTGACCGCGGTTACTTTCAGTTTACTCTCCTCGTGTACACTTTTTCAGTCCTTACAATTGGTATGAATTTCCAAATTTACGTAGAAAATAGTTTGTGCAGAGATCGTCGAATTCTTATCAACTACTTTCTTAATGGCTTTCCTCGCGTTCACTAGCGTCATAGTTAATATTCATATGTTAATAACACAGTGGGGGTCGGGGTGGCTAAGAGGTATGGCGTCCGCCTCGAATTCTAAAGGTACCGGGTTCGATTCCCAGTTGAGGGAATATAATTTATGGACATTTTTTTCAGAACCAGTGGCCCTAATGATGGTCCCGCGTGCAAGTTGCGCACGTTAAAAATCCCACGGTAGTTGGAAATTGTAAATGTAGACCATAAGGCCGCTGCCCTGGCAAAATTTAAAAATTAGAAACCTACACAGCACAAAAAATATTTATAGAATGTGTGATTCCTATATACAGACATATGGAGTTCGTGCACTGTGCGGATATCCTCCTGGTATGATCTAATGACGGAAATCGGGGCACTGATGTAGTTGTCCGTCTGCAGTGAAGATAGTCCTTAAAACCCAACTAAACCAATGAAACATGACTAGCAACGTCACTGAGATCTATTCATATTCCATCACATGTTTTTATCACAAAGCAAATTTACATTATATTGCTTAGATGACCGATGTGACTCAAATAAGCGGTCATTTTTGTTCTTGGGGAAAAACATTATTTTTTTTTTTCTTTTTGTAATATTTTTTTTTTTATTAATAGCGGCTGGATTTCCCGTTGACATGAACATTTAATTAGACTGCTAAATGCGTAAAAAAAAAAGTGTCTACGAACATTTATTGTAAACACACAGACTTGATTGCTGTCTGTAATAGATAGCTGACATTATAATGTGTTTTGTTGACGCCATTAACATTTCAAATACTCGTAATATTTCAAAATAAAGGACTTTTTTCGTTGTCGTGGAAGAATTTCTGAGTCCAGTGACCATTAAAAAAAAAAAAAATGAAACAAGCTGATAACTGTTGATGTATGTAGACAGACAAGAACACGCTAACAGAATGTACACAGGCTTTGAATGAGAGCGGCTACCGCGATTAGATGTCTCACCGTCATTACATTTCATATACAGCTTATAATAAAAACGCCCTGATATTGCCACAATATTCCGGATGTCGAAGCTGTTTCATATCGTGTGATGACATTCAAATTAATTCCCCAGCTTTCTTTGTATTCTTGTTCTCACTTTAAATGGCACATGCCGGCATCAACAAGATAGCTAATTTCATGAACATTATTTTAGAAAATGTGCCAGGAAAATCACTATATTCTTATAAGAAAATATCATAATTTGAAGCGTCTGCCAGCGATCAAATGCCCAAGCAAGAAGTAGAATAAATATGTCTGGGGTGAACAAAATAAACGGTATATCTGTCTTATATTGCCGCAACATTCAAGTCAATGGTATACCGTTGGAGAAATGCGTCTCCAGCCTCATAATTGTGCAGTATATTTTTGCATTAGCTTACTTTTGGACGCACATTATCCACCTTTCTTATGAAAAGTCGTCAAAACTAGGGACTTGGGTATGGGTGGAAAAATCCTGGGCTTCACATTCCTAGCAATTAAGTCAGATATGGAACACTTGGAGAAGACATGAGAAAGGTAATAACTGTAGCATTGTTTAACAATGGTGACATTTAACACAGAAATGACAAGAAAAGTGTTGCCGAATCAGAGTGGGGACAGGCAAAATAACCAGCACATCCAGTCAGGCCTCCATTGGCACACAAAAGCCACACAAAAGCCGCAAAAAGGGATTTTTGTTTTTTAAACAGAAAATAATCCGAAAAATAAATAAATAATATGAAACTCTTACAACAAGTAGAAGAGAAAAGAAAACGTCGAAAGGAACAACAGGAAAATAAGCAGCTGATGATTTTCGCCTCAGGGCGCATTCCCAAAGTCAGTTATGACTGAAGGGGTTTATATACATATATTTACTTGCTGATATAGTTAAATGTACCTACATTATACTTCGGAGACAGTGTTTCCTATGACTATGTTTTTGGTAGGCGAGTGGTAGAACATGGACTGGACAGACTAAAATAATGTGTACATTATGGAATTAAATGCCTGGTTCTACTAAATATAAATGATCGCCCTATATGTGACGGTATTGCCTCCCCTGCTTTGCAGTAGTGGTCCAACAGTGGCCAAAACTCAAGAGTATCTAATATGGGCTTCAAAGGTATCTCCCTTCGCACAAGATTATTCTTGGCAGAGATGTAGATAGAAGGGTAATGACAGTTCTATTACACAGGGAGTCTTCACAAGATATTCAGATAAGCGAAAACAATGCTGCTTTGGCTGAGCACATTAATTCTAGATTCTGCCGACAACTTTTGTGAAGGAATTAAGCACTTATTAATTTCAGATCGTTCAAGCCCCCACCCCTGATTTACTCAGTGGAATTCTTATTATTCTAGTATAGCTCTGTTTAGAGTGTGTGTAGTAAATTGACTGAGACAAACATGCAGTAACTTTAAAATGATTAAATCGAAGTTAAATTTGTAACATTACAAATAACAAAATTTATTAATCACTTTAGATTTTAACAGTTTGAAAATAAATTGAATAGTTTAGAAGAAAAGTTTCATCATTGATTTATAGTAGAGATGATGGGGAAAAATTCACTTTGGCAGCGTATATTTTTCACTTAGCTGCCAATAGTCGTTTCTGCTCCCATTGATGGGTTCTATGTACACTGCTGTCGCTCGTAGCTGATCAAGATTAAAGGCGCCGCACGTTCCTAGAACGTCAAGGAGTAACAGCCAAGCTGGTCCTGCATCTGTCTATAAGACCCTCTTATGCGTCTCGCACAACGTCAGTCCACCTCTACCTTCACTTGGTTCCAGAGATAGTACTTTCTGCTAGTACCACCAATAACTGTGGTAATCGAATAGAGACAAACGCTGTTCTGAGTATTGCGTTTCCCGGCACATACTTATGTGCCCCCTTCCTTCGATTCTACCATCCCATTTATCTCAGCAATTTACCCTCGATGAGAATTAAATTTAATCCCTGGGGATAAAACTTTCTTTACATTTAAATTGAATAGCTTTAGCTTTACATTACATTTAAATGGAAAGGTTAATAATACAGATAGATTCTGTTTACATTCACATCTCCACTGATTGAAAAGTGTTCACAATATAAATTGAATATGTTTTCATTTATGTTTACACTGATTTGAAACGTTTGAAACTTTCATTAACTTTAAAATGAATATTTCCACATAGACATTTACACTGGTTTAAAACTGTAAGTATTTATACTTAGAATGTACATCATTTCTTTCATCTTTTCCTCCCTGCTCCCTATGGAACTTGAGACTACTTTATGCTTTTAGTTCTAATTAAGAAACTAGCAATAAAGCAATCACCAGCTCGTGCAGTGGTGGTTCATGAATCATCATTCTATACGCTGATGTTGCCAGCCTCAAATGACTTGGACATCCACTAGCGATTTTCACATATTAAAATTCACATAGTAATATACATATGTATTAGTTCACATGTTAGTAATAAAATATAGAATGTAAAATGACACCTTACGCCAATTCTGGCTCACATACTTTTTGCTCAGATGAATAAAAGAGACTTGAATATGCCTCTTACACGCGTCTGGGGTGTCGTTAATTTAATAATAGATTCCCTCTCTGACTCCATGTGTGGTCCTTCAGTTTCCTCAGTCCCGGTTTCCTTATTTAATATGAAAGAGATTTCCTGGGCTATGAAAGTCCGTCCAAAATTCTCCAATAAAAGGTGTCCGGTATGTTAAGAAGGAATTCTGAATTCTAGTATTCACTCTAGCAAGGTCTGGTAATTTGGCAAGCGATCTTCACAGTGGAATAACACTGAAACGTGTCAGGTTATATTTCCAGTCTCCCACGCATCTGTTTGTTATGGAGTTAAATAAACGCTCCAATCATTTTCAAACAGGCGGGTTCGGGTGTGGTACTTTCAAGATATTCCACGTGAAATAAGGTGCGTAAAGCAAAAGGTGACGTATTACCATATATGGCAATAAGATATGCGATGCCTTGCGTACAGATTCGCGAACATGTCGTTAACCTCATATGACAGTGTGTTCCAAAAGTAAAAATTCATTACTTTATCAGAAATCTCTTATCTGTGTCTGTCCATCAGTTGTCTCCCCGTATTCCAAGCTTTGGTGATGCGCGCATCCGTCTTATCGGTGATTAGGCAGATAGCGCTGGGCGATGTACGTGTTAATCTGCCACGGCCAAGCTTGGTACAAGGGAATTTTACCAACCTGCCTCGTAATATTATCTCTACCTCTCCTTGCAAATGTGAGGTGTTTATCATCCGCAAGGAGTGTCAGATAACAGACAAGACACAATATACTGAAAGTAGTGAAAGAATACTTGAAAATATAAACTATCTGCTGCATAGTATAGAAAGAAAGAAAGTGCGACAATTGAAAGCACGTAATAAAATCAGTACCACAAATGCACCGATTACTGCCGGAGTGAAACAGAGATCGAGAGGAGTCGCCCCATTCTTTCACACTATAAGAGGTTTCACTTAGGATTTATAATCTACCTATTCACGCATCTCACTAAGTCGGTTTTCTTTGTAAATGTTTTGTTCTTCCGCTGCCTAGAACACTGCATTTGATGAGCATATTTACCACTGTACATGTAAACTGGGCACTAACATATGTCAGACAGCCAGTGTGACTGTATTCTTCGTGCCTCTTTATCGCTGCATCAGAAACACGGGTCCACCACTGTGGCGAGATCAGTGATACAATTGATCAAAATTACATTAATATTTAACAAAATATTTGAAATGTAGTTGTGGTGGATTTGATGTTATGAAATATTGTTGTTATATACTCTTAGTGTACTGAGTGAGGTCAGCTGTGAAGGTCCCTGAATATAATAAATATTATGGTAAGTTACATGGTACCTTTCTGCTACCACCTAGAGTTGCTGGAGCAGTCCAATGCTTTGGAGCTACCCGTTGGCATTCTGGACAGGATTTTACATATCTCTTTATATCTTCAGTTATCCCTGGCCAGAAGTAATGACAAGCTATACGCTGTCCTGTTGCGCTGATCCCCATATGACCACTGAAGGGAATCGCATGCCCTAGTTCCAACACTTTCTTCCTATATGACGTGGGAAGGACCAGCTGTCCTTGACCATTGGATCCAGTTCCAGCCTTCCTATATATCAATTTGTTTTTCATATAGAAGTCTCCCTTGCCTGGAGGTGTATGACATTTGGGCAGTTTCTTAAAACAAAGCTTGAGGGTCTTATACTCAGCCTGCGCCTTCCTCATCTCATCTGGATGGGTATTTATTGGGTTTTCCTCCTCCTTTTTAGACTGTGATCTGGTCTGCACTGTTGCCATGATCACAGGTCTCTTGGGATTCCCCAAGAAGACATATCTACACCCCAATATCAAAGGGTATATTGGTTCATTTATCACTGCTGCTTTGATGATTTCTTCCACATATCGCGTTTTCACATTTATCCTGGCGATGGGAAGTGTCATGGTCGCTACGTCCTTGGTTGCAGCTTGGATCTCCACTGTTTTTGTGGTGTATTGATCTGCTTGCACCAGGTGAGAACTCACAACAGAATCATAATCCAGTCCAGTATCATACAAGCACCTTATGGTGACTCCATTACATATTACTTCACACACTGGGGGATGAAACGGTTCCTGCTGTTTAGTAGGGTTGGCCTTGGCTCCCTTTCTCTCCGTTTTCATTGCAGCGAAGGAAGGAGGTTTCCTAGTACACTTTTCGGTGTTATGGTTGTCCATCTTACACCATCTACAATATAATCTACCTTTATGAAAGGGTTTTCTTTCCTCATATTTTCTGTCATTGAATTGTGGGTTTTTATTCCTATAATCATTTCGTGGCCTATCAAAATGTTGCTTACCTTTGTTTTCCTGATCTTTGTTGTCAAATCTGTTAAAGTTTTGTGGAGCCTTATAATTGTCTACCTGTTTCTTTTTTGTGCCAGCTACTTCTGCTTGGGCTGCCTGATACCTCTCAGCGACATTGAGTTACTCACCCAGCCTCTCTGCACCTTGTTCCATGAGAAACTTTCTCAAGTCTGGAGCCATGGACTCTCTCAATTGCTCAATAAGGATCATTTCTTTAAGATCTTGGGTTTTCCCCAGAGCAGTCAATTTCTCCAAGTAGGTCTCTAAACGTGCAGAGAACTGGTGATAGGTCTCACCCGACAGTAGCCTTGCATTCCTAAATTTTTTCCTGTAAAATTCTCCATTCTTGTCATGCCTTAACAAAAGAGCCTGCTTTAACATGTCATAATTGTCTTGATCATCCCTGCTCATTTTGGCAAAAACTTTATAAGCTGTTCCCCTAAGCCCTTGGGATAACTTTAGGCTCCACCTTTCTCTCTCTAAACCATACGTGGTAGCCAACAGTTCAAATCTACCCAGAAAACTTTCTATGTCATCGTCTTTCTCAACAAAATGGTCTAAATGAAAACCCATAGCTGAGGTTGAGGCTCCCTGACTAGCAGTGGCATCGGAGGTAAAGGGGCTGGCACCATTTTCAGGAGCATGGCCTTGCAATTCCATCTCCCTTAGTCGTAACTCGTGCTCCCTCTGCAATCTCCTATCTTCTGCTTCCCTTTCAGCAGCCAGTCTCTTTTCTTCTCTTTCTCTTTCTGCAGCTAATCTTCTTTCCTCTGCTTCCAATTTCTTTTCTTCAAATTGGAGCCTTTTAATCTCCGCCTCCCTTTCCGCCTCCAATGCCCTAGCCTTTTTGTCAGCCTCAATCTGCAATCTCTTAATTTCTTTGTCAGTCTCAATTTGTAACTGTAATTTTCTTTCTTCCGCTAACTTCCTATCTTCCCTTTCAATGTACTTGTCACATTCTGAGGTTATGTACTGGACCAGCTCTGGTCCATCCATGCCCATCTCTCTAGCCGTCTGCACAGCAGCAGATCGAAACTTTGCCAGATCAGCCATTCTGTACTATGCAACCTTTTAAAATTTCTAATTAGACAAATTTCTAATTATAACTAAGAATTTCTAACATGACTAAGAACAACCACAGGCACCGATAGCTCAACCACTATTTTAATTCCACAAAGAATACTTTTAATTTTATTTGGCAGGTAATTAAAATTTCCGGGGCCTGAGACCCTAATATATTTTATAAGAATTTAAAAATCCCGGAATCGAGCTACCCAATATATGTGGTGGATTTGATGTTATGAAATGTTGTTGTTATGTACTCTTAGTGTACTGAGTGATGTCAGCTGTGAAGGTCCCTGAATATAATAAATATTATGGTAAATTACAGAGTACCTTTCTGCTACCACCGTTATGATCTCACTCAGACTTATTCTTTGACTAAAATGTATGATGATGATGACTACGTTTGGTGTCTAGGGTTATGTATAAGTGGTGTAATGTTGCATTAACCAACTAAACATATACACAAGTATTTTATTATCCAACACAACACAACAGTACCACAACAATCACATACACACAACACTTTAAAAGACTATCTTACGTAAGTCAGTGGTTGAATTTTGTGTAACGTTAATAAATTTTTTTCAATTTATTATCCTGACTCTATTTTGTTTGAATCAGGATTGACAATCAAAAGTGAAATCAATGAAATTATTTACAATATTCAATTTATAAAATGGATCTTCTGTCCATAATACAAGTATTAATAGAATCAAAGTGTGTAGGTGTAGTTTACTAAATAGGATAATACTGGTATATGTAAAATGGTAGGTTGTTGATTATCATCAGTCCCTATCGTTCATTTTATTTTCATGTATCACAGGTGGAATTCTTTTATTTGATAATGTCAGTTTTATTTCTAATAACTGCGGTTCATAGAGGTTGAGACTCTCGGTGCCGAACGGGCACTTAACTTCGAAAGAGAACCCTGGTAAGTCTTGTCCTATGCTCGATGGATCATCTGGTTCACTTCATAAAAGACAATGGCCTCCAGTACGTGCCCGAATTATGCAACAAAGTCAGGAATCAATCAATTTCCACGAGCCTGGTTTTATGTGACTGTCAGGGCCACAAAACCCCTGAAATAAGAAGGTTATGCATTCTTCTGTATAATAAGTATACAATAATATTCCACAGTTAACTATAGGTACAGTACAAACACACGCATAGGGTCAGCTCTTAATGACAACCTATTGTACCATTATATTTTGAAGTGACAATGTATACCAGTATTCCTCTCCCCTAATGGTTACAACGCCTCTGCAATTCCAACAGTAATCTTTTTCCATACAACAGGATAGGTGTTATGCTCCTTGAATGACAATCATATATAATTTTGTAGTTCTACACCTCTCTGATAGGCTATCAATTGATGGATCAATCTCTAGGCTTTGCCTAAGTCTGCCATCGACTCACTTACTTATAGTCGTATGTTAGTATCTCACATTCAAACTTTATTTTAAATAAAATGGTTAATAAATTCAATCTTACCACAATTTCAATGAATATTACACACAAACAACGATGACTGGCAGATCTGGCCCAAGTTATCACTGCCCTGTCCAGAAGTTTATAATATTTTGTATTTAGAATTACACTTCTGTTCTCATCGTCTCGTGGCAAGATTTTTTAAAGAAATGGCGTCCTAGCCTAACACGTTTTCCTCAATATCAACTAAGCTGGCCAATAGAAGCAGACGACTATGAATTTTAAATCGAACTTTTTTAAAAAAAAAACAATTCCCAAAATACTACGTTTACTACTACAAGTATATTTTTAGTGTTAGGTTAACCAATCCCCTCTCGCCTTCCTTTAAACTACAGCCAATCAAAATCTTAGTACCTTTTAGTCGTATTTACCCAAAGCTTTTTCAAAATATGTCATGAAAAAATTAAGCAGGCGTGATCTTTCTTCTCGTCAGTCCGTCTTATCATACATAATATTATTGCCATTATTTTGGTTATTTTTTGTACTAGTGGGTAACTGACACCATATTATTGCTCAGGACATCATAAGGCATCCGAATATATGATTTTTATGGCCCTATGTATTATGGTTCATAATTCCATATTTTTTTCTATGTTAGTCTTCAAAACTAGAAACAACCACCTGTTCCATTCTTTTTCTAACTATTTTCAACCTAAATTAGAGAATCTTCCGTAGTATGTTAGAATTACGTCATTCCTTATAAGAGCTAAGGTTGTTTACATGACCAATTGCCGAACATTTTTTAGTTTTGTATCGTAATTTGAAATGTGCCCAAGGCTATGTTGCTCGAGTTGGCTTTTGTGAAATCAACGCGAGACGGCGTTCTCTAGGTTCTGTCTTTCCATCCCTCCCCTCGTTTATTCTTTTATTCTTTCACTCTCGTCTTGGCAATTCGACTTGACCTTGCAAAAGTGTTACATTTAATCTCAAGGAAGAATTTTTCGAAAAGACAGTATTTTTCATTCGGCTATTAAGTTTATCAGAATCGACATGCGGGCGGGCGTAGGAGAATACTACGCTGGACTCAATTTTTATTTTCTATCTTATTTTTGACTTTATGCTCTACAATATTATCTAATTTAGCTATTGTATTGAGAATATCGTCACAGTAGTGTAAATTAGTTTTCCGCCCGTGTTTATTGCGCATCATTGTCACCCACGCCTGGAATTGAAAAGTATTAATATGAAGGAAATGATAGCCTATAAAACTGTCGCTCCGTTTGCGCAGTAGGGACTAAACATGATACAGTCTGTGGGCGGCCAATACTGGTTTCGTCTAATAGGAGTGAGAGAGGCAATAAACAACTGCATTATAGGAAGCTCAAGGTCACTACCGTATGGTAGGTTACCCCGTCGCTTAGTAACCGAGGTTTGAAATTTTATGCCATTGCGTGAGAAATCACGACCACTTGGTCCCGCCACTTTTCTTAGGCTAGACAGTTAACTACGATTCAAATATGCATTATGGAAAGGGCAGAAAAGGAGTAAACCGATATTGAAAGTGAAACTTATTGTGACTTTCAAAATAAACTAAAAAGAATGGTTACAAGGATAACATTGATAATATTACCTATAAAATCTTCCATGGTCATTAAAAATAACTTAGAGCAATCTTAGAAGAATATATTTTAGTAAAATTTGTGGTTTAGCAAAAGAAAACCCAAAAGGACAAAAATGTTAACGACACTAAAGACTGACATAAAACTTATATAGACAGATAGATCTTAGTCTTCTGGTCAATAATATGTTTTAATATCAAAAATCGCACGAGTAATAACTAAGATATTGTAGAAATGCTATATATTCTTGGACAGTGTGACAAACAGACTATCGTTCTTGCTCATCTATTGGTAACATTTTTGGGACGCAATTTTGAAAAGAGGCATCGGCGTGATTCAAATTTGATTGGTTAACGCCAGGAGGAAGGGAGAGGTAGAAAATGTTAGTCCAAAACTAAACATATTTTTGCAGTGTAATAGCATAGGCAGACTGACCAACAGACTACGTAACACATAGTATGTTTGGGGTTTTGTTTTTCTAAACTAAATTCAAAATTTGGTAGTCGCCTGATTTCATTGGCCAGTCCAAATTGATATTAGCAAAAGCTTACAAGGCTCTTGGCCATTTGAAAGAAATTCTTTGCCAAGGGACGATGAGAACAGAAGTGTTGATTTTAAATAAATAAATAAAATTCTAACAGTCTGGACAGCGGCAGGAAAAACTTGTACCATATCTGCCAGTCATCGTTGCTTGTGTGTTTATATTTCATTGAATTGTGGGTTTTATTTCCTGTTACCAGCCGGTGACAGGAAACCTGTTGATATATATCTGAAGACAGAAAGTCTCCATTGAAAGTGTATAAGCCTACTGTATGCAGTTATCCAGAAGGAGCTTCTGTGAGCTGACATTCTCTGCAGAGCAGTGTTAGGCGATTGACTCTACATAACAGAATATAAGGTGATGTGCCATTAGCTGGGCACTCTGACAGTTCATCTGTGAGTAAATTGATTTCCCTAAAATTAACTATAATGATCGGGGCGTGATGCCAACAACAGCTTCTCAAATAAATGACTCACACTACTATATGTATATATCACTGAACAGTTGTGAATACACCTACAGGAACATTATAAGTTATCGTTATAGGACAAAGAGTCCCTTTAGTTAATTATTAGTTGTAAGATATATTTTCCTCAGTTTCAAAGACCTGTCCAAAAGAGTTTGCAGGAAAGGCAGAATAAAACTGTAAAATAAGAATTAATGTTCAAACTAAAACCACAGACTTATTACTTTACTATTAGTGTTTTATAGTATGTTGTTTTGATGTACCATCATTTCATTTCATTCCCTAGACACTAGCCACAGTAAACACCAGACACTAGAAATAAAATACAGCCCGTGTGAGATCTAGAGAGGTAACGTTAGGTACCCTGAGAATTCATCATCATCAACTATTAGACTCAGGGTCTTACATAGCTTGACCTCGCACGGTTGACACTTCCACAGCAATACATCATTCTATTATAACATCTTAACCTCTCCAGCAAATTAAACTTGCTACATATATTGGGACGCTCGTTCTGGGATTTTAAATTCTCATAACATTACTATATATATTGGGGTCCTGTTCTGGGATTTAGCATTATTAACATCATTTCTATTTAACCCAGGGAATCCCCATTATTAATATTGCCCAAGAATTGGGAAATTGATGAATTGTCAGAGCCTGGAATAATTTAATTAGAGTTGTACTTATTATAGTAATAAATTTAGAACATTTTAGAATAGATCAGATGGCAGACTTGGCCAAATTTCGATCTGCTGCTGTGCAGACTGCCAGAGAGATGAGCATGGATGGGCCAGAGCTGGTCCAGTATGTAACCTCAGAGTGTGATAAATTTATTGAACGAGAAGATAGGAAGTTAGAAGCAGAAAGAAGATTACAAATTGAAGCAGATAAAGAAATTAAAAGGTTACAAATTGAGGCTGACAAAGAGACAAGGGCATTTGAGGCTGATAGGGAGGCTGAGATTAAACGGCTCCAATTTGAAGAAAAGAAATTGGAGGCTGAAGCTAAGAAACGGGAGGCAGAAAGAGAAGAAAAGAGATTGGCTGCAGAACGGGAGGCAGAAAGGGAAGAAAAGAAATTGGAGGCAGAAGAAAAGAGATTGGCTGCAGAACGGGAGGCAGAAAGAGAAGAAAAGAGATTGGCTGCAGAACGGGAAGCAGAAAAAGAGGATAAACGCTTACAGAGGGAGCACGAGCTACGACTAAGGGAGTTGGAATTGCAAGGCCATGCTCCTGAAAATGGTCACAGCCCATCTACCTCTGATGCTACTGCCAGTCAAGGGGCCTCTAACTCAGCCATGGGATTTCATTTAGATCATTTTGTTGAAAAAGATGATGACATAGAGTCATTCTTAAGCAGATTCGAGGTACTAGCTACAACTTATGGGTTAGAAAAAGAAAGGTGGAGTCTGAAGTTATCCCATGGTCTTAAAGGAACAGCTTATGAAGTTTTTGCAAAAATGAGCAGGGATGACCGAGACAACTATGACTTGTTAAAGCAGGCTGTTTTGATTAGATACGAGAAAAATGGTGAGTTTTATAGAAAGAGGTTTAGAAATGCCAAGCTCTTGTCTGGGGAGACATACCACCAATTCTCTGCCAGATTGGAAACCTATTAGGAGAAATGGACTGCTTTGGGGAAAACCCAAGATCTTAAAGAGATGATCATGATAGAGCAATTGAGAGAGTCCATGGCTCCAGACTTGGGAAAGTTTCTCATGGAACAACGTGCAGAGAGGTTGGGTGAGGTACTTAATGTCGCTGAGAGGTATCAGGCGGCCCAGGCAGAAGTAGCTGGCAGTAAAAGAAAACAGGTAGACAATAATAGAACCCCTCCAGACCAAGATGAGCATTATAATACTAGAGATCAGGGTAACCGAGGTAAACCCAACTTTGATAGGCCAAGATTCGACCATAGAGATAGAAACCCGCAATTCAATGACAGGAGACCCTTCAGACAGGAAGGAAAATATTGTAAAATATGTAGGATGAATAATCATAATACAATTGACTGGTAGGAAAGTTCCTCCATATCGCACGGCATGCATGATAACAGTGGACAAGGGAAGAAAGAAGGACTTGCCTACAGAACGGCATGAACCTCATCATCCCCCCATCTGTGAAGAAGTGACACGTAATGGTGCCAGAGTCAGGTGCCTTTACGACTCCGGTTTGGAACATGACTCTGTTGTGAGTGCAACCCTGGTGCACCCTGACCAGTATACCACAGAGAAAATGGAAATACAAAAGGCCCTAAAGGGAACAGCCACCATGACACTTCCCGTAGCCGAGATCAATGTCAAGACTAGATACGTGGAAGGAGTGATTAGAGCAGCCGTGTGTGACGACCCTAACTACCCGCTGGTATTAGGAAAGAAATATGTGTTTCTAGGAAGCCCTGTAAAACCTGTGGCAATGGCCACGCTTCAGGTCAGGTAGATCCCTAGCAAAGAGGAAACACCACCACTACACATTCATCCTAAGCAGATGAGAAAGGCCCAGGCAAAGGACAAATGATTAAAACCTTGCTTTGGCAAATTGCCAAACAGCCATACTCACCCTAGAAAAGGACAATTTTATTTGAAGGAGGGACTGCTCTACAGGAAAGCTAGAGCAGGACACAATGGATATGGACAGTTAGTTCTGCCCTGGAGTTATATGGAACAAGTGATGGCGCAAGCACATGTTATACCAGACGGGGGACATCAGAGGAGTGGAACCACCCGTCAAAGGACATCTGTGACATATTTCTGGCCAGGCGTAGCTGAAGACATTGAAAAATTTGTTGAGGCCTGTGACCAGTGCTGCAAGGTAAATTCCACATGTTGGAAAACTAATAAACAGATGCCAGCCAAGCATTCTGAAAAACATGGGCCTAAAAATCAAAAGGAAAACAAACATAATAAGGTAGACACAGAGGATAGGTATGCACCTTCCCACAAACAGTCTTCCCCAAAAATATTTAGATTGTCAACTCTGTGTATGGCACCCAGAGAAAACAGAAACAAAGACCAGTCATCCCCGGCTCAATTTGAAGCCGCATTCCGGGAACTGGCCAACATTAACATTGACGATAATCGGCAGACAGTAAGACCGAAACCCAATGTTAACATAAGAAAAGTGGGGAGTGGACGATTGAGGAATTGGGAAAATGATCCAATCGCTTCACAATATGGCTATTAACTTAGCATCAAGAGGACACCGGTGACAGTGGTAGTTAACCGGCCCCACCCAGTCCAATTGGAAGTATTGTACGGATATTGGATGTAGATCAACCACATATTATAGCAATGCTAAAGGGCGAATTGATTTATGATGCAGAAATTCATTTCCCCACATTATTTATTATTTCACCAAATTGTCGTTAGGCGGAGAATACAGTTGGTGAATATGGCCTCCACTAGAGTGGCATATCATGGAATAATATATAAATATTATTAAAGGGTGTTTCCAAATTCAAGTCAAGCCAGAGCGCAGACCACTAGATGGCTGTGTGCACATCGGAGAGGAGCACATTGAATTCTAATGTTGCTTTTGGATTGGAAATTGCTCCGAGGGTTTTATCCAGGCTGTTAAAGGAATTATTGGATCCCCTACATAACTCTGCCATCACCATATTTATAGATTCATTCCTCATGACTATTACAATCTTGAGGAAATTCTAAGAACCTCTGGACATGTCAATGAACAGACACAGAGAAGAGAAATGGTGAACATTGATTGATAATTCAGCATTAGACATGAAGTAACACCTGCAGCTGAAAAAGATTCTTGGATTGCAGAGGTATGGGGCAACCTTCGTTAGTAGTGCCTACTTTGAATAACCCCACTGCAGAAGTCCATGAGCATACCAAGGGCAGAGAAAAGCGTAGTTGAGTTAATTGATCTAATGTGTATCACAGATTGTAAACTTCCACATGGGTGCATGTTTTTAATAGGAGGGATATGTGGTGAGATCAGTGATACAATTGATCAAAATTACATTAATATTTAACAAAAGATTGGAAATGTAGTGTAAATTAGTTTTCCGCCCGTGTTTATTGCGCATCATTGTCACCCACGCCTGGAATTGAAAAGTATTAATATGAAGGAAATGATAGCCTATAAAACTCGCTCCGTTTGCGCAGTAGGGACTAAACATGAGACAGTCTGTGGGCGGCCAATACTGGTTTCATCTAATAGGAGTGAGAGAGGCAATAAACAACTGCATTATAGGAAGCTCAAGGTCACTACCGTATGGTAGGGTACCCCGACGCTTAGTAACCGAGGTTTGAAATTTTTATGCTATTGCGTGAGAAATCACGACCACTTGGTACCGCCACTTTTCTTAGGCTAGACAGTTAACTACGATTCAAATATACATTATGGAAAGGGCAGAAAAGGAGTAAACCGATATTGAAAGTGAAACTTATTGTGACTTTCAAAATAAACTAAAAAGAATGGTTACAAGGATAACATTGATAATATTACCTATAAAATCTTCCATGGTCATTAAAAATAACTTAGAGCAATCTTAGAAGAATATATTTTAGTAAAATTTGTGGTTTAGCAAAAGAAAACCCAAAAGGACAAAAATGTTAACGACACTAAAGACTGACATAAAACTTATTTAGACAGAGCTTAGTCTTCTGGTCAATAATATGTTTTAATATCAAAAATCGCACGAGTAATAACTAAGATATTGTAGAAATACTATATATTCTTGGACAGTGTGACAAACAGACTATCGTTCTTGCTCATCTATTGGTAACATATTTGGGACGCAATTTTAAAAAGAGGCATCGGAGTGATTCAAATTTGATTGGTTAACGCCAGGAGGAAGGGAGAGGTAGAAAATGTTAGTCCAAAACTAAACATATTTTTGCAGTGTAATAGCATAGGCAGACTGACCAACAGACTACGTAACACATAGTATGTTTGGGGTTTTGTTTTTCTAAACTAAATTCAAAATTTGGTAGTCGCCTGATTTCATTGGCCAGTCCAAATTGATATTAGCAAAAGCTTAGAAGGCTCTTGGCCATTTGAAAGAAATTCTTTGCCAAGGGACGATGAGAACAGAAGTGTTGATTTTAAATAAATAAATAAAATTCTAACAGTCTGGACAGCGGCAGGAAAAACTTGTGCCATATCTGCCAGTCATCGTTGCTTGTGTGTTTATATTTCATTGAATTGTGGGTTTTATTTCCTGTTACCCGCCGGGGACAGGAAAGCTGATGATATATATCTGAAGACAGAAAGTCTCCATTGAAAGTGTATAAGCCTACTGTATGCAGTTATCCAGAAGGAGCTTCTGTGAGCTGACATTCTCTGCAGAGCAGTGTTAGGCGATTGACTCTACATAACAGAATATAAGGTGATGTGCCATTAGCTGGGCACTCTGACAGTTCATCTGTGAATAAATTGATTTCTCTAAAATTAACTATAATGATCGGGGCGTGATGGCAACAACAGCTTCTCAAATAAATGACTCACACTACTATATATATATCACTGAACAGTTATGAATACACCTACAGGAACATTATAAGTTATCGTTATAGGACAAAGAGTCCCTTTAGTTAATTATTAGTTGTAAGATATATTTTCCTCAGTTTCAAAGACCTGTCCAAAAGAGTTTGCAGGACAGGCAGAATAAAATTGTAAAAAAAGTATTAATGTTCAAACTAAAACCACAGACTTATTACTTTACTATTAGTGTGTTATAGTATGTTGTTTTGATGTACCATCATTTCATTTCATTCCCTAAACACTAGCCACATCAAACACCAGACACTAGAAATAAAATACAGCCCGTGTGAGATCTAAAGAGGTAGCGTTAGGTATCCTGAGAATTCATCATCATCAGCTGTTAGACTCGGGGTCTTACATAGCTTGACCTCACACGGTTGACACTTCCACACCAATACATCATTCTATTATAACATCTTAACCTCTCCAGCAAATTTAACTTGCTACAACCACACATTTTGTCTCTAGCTTGAAGCCTGCGTTAAAGTATTTGATGTGCTTATGCAGTAATGGTTCTGTTATGATTAAAATTCATAACGATTGTGCCTAATATAGGTTTAGCTCAGCAGGGCTCTTTGTTTATTTTATAGGGTCACTGATAAAGACGTGTGAGTGACGTTAAGCCGATATGCTTGGCTGGCTGACGTGAAACTAGAGGAGCAGAAGAGCGGGGCAGATAGGATTGTGTGTCATGGCGAGTGGACGTAATGTGTTTGAGCTCCTGATTGTTAAAGTGTTTAAAAATGGAGTTCTGTTATCACTCATACATCAAGATCTTTGGTGAGATGTATCTAGTTATCTGGGAGCCGTGCTAGCGTAGTGGTTACCACACTGCGCTGGCGACAGGGTGACCCAGTATCAAACCCGGGCGAGGACATTTGAAGATTTTTGTCGACTGGGATTAGGACTGGATTAACTTGAGCCCTGGCGAGGACATCTGAAGGAGTGTCGTCGACCAGGAACTGGCTGCTCCTGAGCCGACCCAGCTCTAATGGGTACCTTGTGGTGAGATCAGTGATACAATTGATCAAAATTTCATTAATATTTAACTAAAGAGAAAAAAGTAGTAAAAACTATTACAAGCCCGTGTTTGTTGCCCGACATCATCACCGATGCCTGGTGGCGAGCTGTATGTTAAAAAGTGTTCGCGCTAAGAAAAATGAAAAGCCTATCCCAAAACCCGCCCGCGTTTTCGTCACTCCGTCTTGAAAATTTGTAATCGACATGAAACAGTTTGCGTGCGGTATACTGGTTTCGCTTGCTAGAGCGATAGAAAAGGGGGAGGACAGAGAGTGAGAGAAGAATAAAACCAATGCTTTTTATGAATCTAAAAATAAACTAATGCATTGTATTGTATCCCAGTCGCTTAGTAACCGAGGTTTGAAGGCTATTGCGGAGAAATCTTTACTGTTTATTACCGCCACTGCGTTAGGCTAGACAATGTAACTACGATTCAAATAACCATTGGGAGAAGGGGAAGTTGGAGTAGAACGATACTGAAAGTGAAAACTTAGAATGATAGAATTAATATTATTACAATATATCAAATCCTCCATAGTCCTCACAAGAACTTAGATGTATCTTAGATATAGAGTTTATTAATATTATGGTTCAGAAAAAGAAAACCCAAAATGCATAGAAAAAGACAAAAATGTTAACGACACGAAAGACTGACATAAAACTTATATAGGCTGATGGGTTATAGTCTTCTGAACCATAATATGTTTTAATATCAAAATTCGCTCAATAAATAACTAAGATATTGTAGAAATATTATATATTTTAGTACAGTGTGACAAACGGATGATCGTCCTTGCTTATTTTATTGGTAACATTTGGGGACGCAATTTTGAAAAAAGAGGCATAGGAGTGATTCAATTTGATTGGTTAACACTAGGAGGAAGGGAGAGGCAGAATTGGTAGCCCAAAACTAAACATATTTTTGCATTGGCATAGCTAAGGCAGACTGACCAATGGACTACGAGACACATAGTATGTTTGGAGTTTTGTTTTTGAAAACTAAATTCAAAATTTGGTAGTCGCCTGATTTCATTGGCCAGCCCAAATTTATATTAGCAAAAGATTACAAGGCTCTTGGCCATTTGAATAGAAATTTTCTGTACTAAAGTACGATGAGAACAGAAGTGTTGATTGTAAAATAAATACTAATCTAACAGTCTGGACAGAGGCAGAGAAACTTTGGCCATATTTGCCAGTCATCGTCACTTGTGTTATATTTCATTGAAATTTGTGGTAAGAATGATTTATTTATTAATATGCTTTATTAAAACTGCAAAAAAGCTAGATACTGCTATTGGGAAAAGTGAAGGACATGCCGGGAGCAAAAATTATTGAGTCCTCATATTGAATTGTGTTTGAATGTAGTTATTGATGATTATTATTATTATTAGATCAGAATATGTTAGCAAGCCTCTGTGTTCCATGAACTCTCATCAACATGCCTAGAGCATTTATAGTTAGGAAAAGAAGAGAAAATCATACAGAAAGAGATGTTTTAACTCCACGTTATTGTATTGAAGAAAACTATGTAAAATTACAGTGGCGTATCCGCCATATGGACCTGAGGTGTGGTCACAGTAGGGTGTGAAGTCATATGAGTTAGGGGCTGGTGCACTTGTATGCACACGAAGCTGACCCCATCCCATCATGTATAAATAGTTAATGGAAGTCTAAATCAGATATGAAAAGGCCAGGGTGTTTTTTTATTGCAGGATTTTATTTCCTGTTACCAGCCGGTGACAGGAAACCTGATGAACATATTTGAAGACAGAAAGTCTCCAGTGAAAGTTTATACTGTCAGCAGTTAGCCAGGAGCTTCTGTGAACTGACATATCCTAGGCAGAGCAGTGTTGGGCGTGTGAATCTTCATAAAGAAAATAAGGTGATGTGCCATTAGCTGGGCCATCTGACAGTTCATCGGAATAAAGTGGTTTTCCCCAAAATTAACTTAAAAGATAGGGGCATGATGACAGTAACAGCTCCTCATATAAATGACTTACACTATTATGTAATAAATAACAGTCTGTGAATACACCTACAGGAACAATATATTAATATTATTCTTATCGGACAAAGAGTCCAATTTTAGTTAATTATTTTTTGTAAAATATATTTTCCTCATTTTCAAAGACCTGTCCAAAAGAGATTGCAGGACAGGCAGATTAAAATTGTACACACACAAAAAAAAAGAATTAATGTTCAGAACCTTAAACCACAGACTTATTACTTTAATATTAGTGTGTTATAGTATGGTGTTTTGATGTACCATCATTTCATTGCATTCCCTAGACACTAGCCACATCAAACACCACACACTAGAAATAAAATACAGCACCGTGTGAGATCTAGAGAGGTAGCGTTAGGTACCCTGAAACTCATCACCATTTTCATCAACTATTAGAATCAGGGTCTTACATAGCTTGACCTCACACGGTTGACACATACACAGCAATCTTTCTTTCTTATAACATCTTAACCTCTCCAGCAAATTAAACTTGCTACATACCTCCGAAATCGGCGAGGATCTGCCTGAATGGCAAGGGACACCTGTCTCTGTGCAAGAAAAAAAGGGATACTTACGTAAAATCAGTCTCAGGTTAGACATAATAACCTGAGATTGCGCCTCGAGTAATAGCAGGCGTACGAAATAAAAAATAAAAATCTAGTTATCTTTATTGACCAGAAGTATAATTGCTCAGTGTCGAGTGTTCAGTTAAATCAGTGTTTCTCAACGGGTCGGTACCGCCCCCTGGGGGGCATTTTCAAGATGTCTGGGGGCGTTCTGATGGGTCGCAACGATTGGGGGTCGCTACTTCCATTCAGTGGGGCGTTGTGTCCATTTTTACAAGAATCAATATGAAACAATTACAAAAGATATTCCCCTTCGCATAGCTTGTAACACGATAGTTTTTATTTGCCCTGCGTCCCATGGAGTGTTTCAAGGGTTCCAAACGCAAAATTTTAGTACCTGGGATATTACCATTGTCAGGAGACAGTAGGCGGATATTTATGTCCCTTCAACACTCGATACATTCGTTAGCCTCTCGACACACCAAAACTAACCTTCTCTCTCCACTCTCGACACATATTTTCTTCTGGAAACACATTCCTGTCAAACATTGATTCGTCCGTGAACACATCACAGCCCTTTCCCTACTCTGTCCACTTCAACAGCACGACTCCCTCCTAAAACATTCCCCGCACAATCACGTGCCCCACGTGTGCCTACCAAAAAAAACCTCTTTGTTTAGCGAGGTTGACGTTCCAGTCACAGCACTACACAGAACTGTGTGTGATCTTTGTGTTCAACTCTCTTTGATGCGAGTGCACCGTAAATACTTTCTCGCAACAGGAACGTTGTGGGCAGTTATGGCTTAGTTTTAATGCATCTTTGGATGTTTGACTGTTGAGAATTAAACTCTGTCAGTTTTGAGGCTTGACGAGGTGTAGATGTATGTGCAGTGATATTCTGAAATTTTCAATATGTCAGCAGTAAAGAGAAAGTGTCGACAATATTCAGTTGAATATTTGAAATTAGAGGTTTATTGCAGTCATTTGGACGCTATTAAAAATGATATGAGCATAAGATTTAAAGACTTGCAAGAACTAAAAATACCGGATTGGGTGATTAATCCGTTTGAATCAGACGTGGAACAAGTTAGTCAACATTTACAAGAAGAATTAATTGAGCTGCAAAATGACTTCGAGGCAAAAGCACGATTCAGTCACACACATTACGAAAGATTGTGGATCCAGCAGAGGCTTGCGTATCCCGTTCTTTGGCGTGAAACTAAATTGCTAATTACAGCATTCCCAACGTCGTATTTGGTGGAGAAGGGGTTCAGTGCAGTTATGTTGCTACTACAAAAGCAACTAAACCGACTGCAGATTTGTAACAGAGGAGATTTGAGACTTATGTTAACAAACTGATGAAGTAATATTTACGGATTTTATTTGGTTCAACCAGGAGTGGATATTTTAAGAAGTGGATTCAGTACAGGGGGGTTGATATGTTTGTATTACTGAGATATAATTAGTGTTTGGAGATTGTATTTAGTCTTGTATTGAACTAGAGTTGGTGTATGATGCTGTGGCTTAGCGTATTACTGAGCAGAATTAGTTGATGGCAGTTTAAAATTGTGTATTTTACAACTAGAGTTAATGTATGGTGGCTGTCACGGATTGCCTTCCCTGCTTTGCAGTAGTTGTCCAACAGTGGCCAAAACTCAAGAGTATCTAAATGGGTCGTCAAAGGTGTCTACCTTCGCACAAGATTACTCTTGGCAGAGATGTAGTTAGAAGGTTAATGACGCTTCTACCTTGCCGTAGCAGTCACAAGATAATTCAGAAGTCAAGAACAACGCTGCTTAGCGCTGAACATTTGTTAACTTATATCTGTCCGTCGCCTTTTGTGAAAGATTTAAGCAATGGTTTTTAGCCCGTTCAAGCCCAAAGCTGAGTTAATTCAGCGAATTTCCTCTTATCGTGGTATAGCTCTGTTTAGAGGTAAATATATGTCTACATATATGTATATTAAATATTTTGGCTCGTTCGTTTGCTTTCATACATGTAATAACTGAATCAACTATGTTAGTTTAGTTTTTTTTTTAAATATGTAACAAATTTAATAATCAATTAGTATTAACAGTTTTATTTTAAAATAAATAAAATTCTGGTGACTTTTATATTGGAATCAAATTCTCTCTTCACTGAGATTTAGGGTGAGGATATAGTGCAGAAATGTATGTCCTTTTTTGCTGGTGCCTTTTTATAAGCACCTAACTGATATAAGGGAGTCTTGCAGCTGTGGTTTTCGTCACTTCTTGGTGATGAGTGTACTTCTCTCACACTAGTGGCGTAGTAACTTCAGTACTTCGAACTGTCTGATACCTTGTAACCACGAACTTTTTAGGCAGAATAGAAAACAAATATCTCTGCTAAGTACATTTGTGGGCTGCCAATTAACAGGCGCATTCTCGCTGTCCACCCACCAATGTTAATCTCTCAGAAGAATTCAATTCCCGAGTACACAGTGTAGCTCAGGGAATATTAATAAAATTCCCCATATTCCTCTGGGTGTTAACTGGGAAAATGTGTCTGGACAGCGCAAATAATGAGTTGCCTGAGTTACAATTAACAAAGTGCATATACATCACAAAATATTATACACTTTAGGCACATGTAATGTAATCATCAGTCATCACTACTCCATTCGGAGTCTGGGGTCACGTCTGCTGTCGGTTTTCCGCACGACTGGCTAGAAGAAATCACCAGCGCTTGCTGTAGTGATTGCCATATGTAAGTGCCCAGTTTAGATGTACAATGGTAAATACTAGTTTCATATGTTGAGGTTGCCAGCCTCATATATAACCACCTAGCAAGAAAACATGTCAAATTTACATTTGTAAAATAATGGTTACACTTACCCCAAAGTTTTGGGAATACACAATCTCCTCGCGCAGGGTAGAATGGACACGAGCAATTTAGATTATATGCTCTCGAACCTCTTGGTCAGGAAATTTTGAATCCCTTTTATGACGGGTGAATCTGTGAAACACTTGGTCTGGGAAAGTTTCTCTTATGACGGGTGATCCAATACCTAGGTTTCCAGTCTTCATATTTTAAGTCCTGGTCCCTTAAGTTTTTCAGTCTCTGTATTTATAAAGGCAGGCTCACTTTTTAAGATTTTAAGTTTCCAAAATACTTCGATCTGTCACTTATAATATAGGGATTCTCAGTCCGATGTCTCTCTAGCTTCTGGGAGTCGCTCATAAGACATGTGCTGCAGTCTCTCTGAGTTCTGTGTCTCTGATTTCACTACATTATATGTGAAGTTCTCAGTTCACATATGAACTGGTGCTTCCGTCGGATGTTCCAATAGGAATCCTATATAGGTTATTCCGGCTTCTAACTTTAATACAATCGTAAGCTCTTTAGCACTGGGTTGAGGTGTCTAATTTCAAAATATCCCACACGTGTTTTAAAATATTAAATTTAATATCCCAACGCGTGAACTCTTTCAAATCATGCGGTTATATTTCCGGTGGCATCTTGTGAAACCTCACAAAGCAAATCTGTGCACTGATTACCTGTCCAGATGCTTTCCAGCCAATATTGACTCGCCAGACAGATTTTTATTTTTTATTTGGTATCCCTGCTATTACTCAGTCAGAGTTAACCAGTTCTGACCTGTCCCGCCGTTTATCTCTCTCCCCGTTCCTTCTCACTGACCGCTAAATAGACGAGCGAGCAAGTAGGTGCCTGGGCAGGCCTACCGGATAAACTCGCAACTTGCGTAATCAGCGGTTACCCACGGCTGGCGCTGGGGTGGAGGATCGGTATGTAAACATTCCTGCCCACTTTACCTGGCGTGGAATTGACCTTACAAAGTATCTGTCAGTTCTGTCTAACGCACAGGCGTCTAACCGAAATCGCAAGGCTCTTCTAAGGTTATCTCACTGGGCTGCGTCACGCTGAATACCATCATATTTACATGTACTCTATATGACAACATATAATGCTACTCTGGGTAAATCTCTAAATGAGTTAAAGTATCCATCCAGTAGATAAGTAATCAAATAAATTAAAGTTACATGTTGTGGAAAAAATTATAAGAATCCGCCACGGAGGCCAGAAAAAAAGAAAAGAAAATAGCTTACGGTTACACTCTGTGTTCAAAAGAATTCCCTCCACGTAACAATCAGTTATATAGTTACACTTCGAGGGGGAAAATTATTCTTTTAGTGAAACAAGTCAGATATATGTACACTTCGTGATTAAGAAGGTTCTCTAGAAGGGCTTTCGTGAAGCATCTTAAGTTACACAACCATTTGGCTTTAGGAAAAAAAAAAACCTATAAGTGGCATACAAACACAATTTCCTTTAAAAAAAACTAACTATAGCTTTTAGTGTTTGTTGGGTGATGGCCGAACTTTAAAACTGCTAGAATCCACTATAAATGAACTTACTCTGACTAAGTCTAAATCCCAAGGAAAAAATAACAACTACAAGTTACTTAAGGTAGCCGTAGGGTAGAAACATGAATTTTTTTAAATATATAACTTTACATTTTGCCTATATATGTCAAAGTGTTCCTTGGTAAGAGACAATTCTAACCATATGAGTGATTGCATAATTATGCTAATTAGCTATTCAAAATGGCCACCGTACTATAAAAAATGCAGGGTTACTTTAAACCCACATAACATAATTATTTCTCAACATATAGAGTTGAAATTCTGCATACAAGTCCACAAATGAATGCACTATGTCCTAAACCTAATATATTTGGGATTGTCCTACAATCTTAAGTTGGCATTCATGTTGAAGAACATTACAATGGAACATCCGTAGACAAGCACTTAGATTTCCACTGTTTATAAATATAATCATCAGGCCTTACTGACCGAGCATGTCAGTTAATAAATAATGTTCAAGCATGACTCCTAGACAGAACCTGTTTTCTAGCGAAGATTTCTTTCGGTAAAGTTCAGCAAATATTTCTGAAGACAATGTTAACCCACCAGTATTGGGTTTTCTTTATAACTGTGATCTCTTAATCATCACCTGATAATAAGGGGCATCCCTGTTCTCTGATCGATGATCGACAAAAAATAGGATCCAAAATGGCTTCTGGTTCCAGTGAGCATTACTCACTATACAAATGCATAGTAAAGCTTCAATAAAGGCTTTGTTCATGAACACAAATGTTTCTACAAGAATCAGCATATTCTTTCATCATAACTGCTGCATACAATCATATTCAGTGCTGCTAGGTAACATGTCATCCCGACATATTGATATAGATAATCATCATGTAGACGTCTGCCCATCTAAGCCTAGCAAGGAAAAGTTCAGCAAAAAAGTTCTTTTACCTGGGCATGGGAAATACACTAGCAGAACACATACGCCCTCTCCTGGCGTTACAGAATAAACACTGGGGAACTCATAGACTTAATAATCATATCAGAAACTATCTTCTTCCCCATAATAGATCACAGCGATCAACAAACTTCGGACTGGTCTCCGACATGGCATTCACCAGGCATTCCATCATCACGGAAGACCCTTTTTTTCTATTCGCATGTACACGTAGCACGGTGTCGAAAAATCAAACAACCTTAGTAGGTGGGAAAACCCCAATGTGAAGGGTTCGAAGATTTCTCCTGCCTTTCCAGGAAGGCAATACCGGCCGATGGCTCAGAGGTCCCTTAGCTCAGTCAGAGTTAACCAGTTCTCGCTGAAACGAAATCATATTAAAAAATCTATGATCACCTAGCCAAAAATAAATGTTACAAGATCGAAAAACAAAACAATTGCATAGACAGGTACATATTAACCTATTACAACCATTCCCACCCTGTTACCCTGTAGTTAACAACTACAGTTAATGTATGGTGGATTAGAAATGATGTTTAACAAATGTAGTTAATGTATGGTGGATTAGAAATGATGTTTAACAAATGTAGTTAATGTATGGTGGATTAGAGATGGATGTATTTAACAACTACTTTCGCGGGGTGACGTAAGGGAAATCACCCGCATGTACACGTAGTACGGTGTCGAAAAATCAAACAACCTTAGTAGGTGGGAAAACCCCAATGTGAAGGGTTCGAAGATTTCTCCTGCCTTTCCAGGAAGGCAGTACCGGCCGATGGCTCAGAGGTCCCTTAGCTCAGTCAGAGTTAACCAGTTCTGACCTGTCACGCCGTTTATCTCTCTCCCCGTTCCTTCTCACTGACCGCTAAATAGAGGAGCGAGCGAGTAGGTGCCTGGGCAGGCCTACCGGATAAACTCGCAACTTGCGTAATCAGCGGTTACCCACGGCTGGCGCTGGGGTGGAGGATCGGTATGCACTATGTCCTAAACCTAATATATTTGGGATATCAAAAAATATAGCATGTCCTACTTGTGACCATTTGTAAAAAAAAAAAACTACAGTTAGTGTATGGTGGATTAGAAATTATGTATTTAACAAACGTAATTAATGTATGGTGGATTAGAAATGATGTATTTAACAACTGCAGTTAGTGAATAGTGGATTAGAAATGATGTATTTAACAAACGTAGTTAATGTATGGTGAATTAGAAATGTATGTATTTAACAACTACAGTTAATGTATGGTGGATTAGAAATGATCTATTTTACAAACGTAGTTAATGTATGGTGGATTAGAAATGATGTATTTTACAACTACAGTTAATGTATGATGGATGAGAGATGATGTATTTTACAACTACAGTTAATGTATGATGGATTAGAAATGATGTATTTAACACCTACAGTTAATGAATGATGGATTAGAAATGTGTGTATTTAACAACTACAGTTAATGTATGGTGGATTGCGTCATTAATGGGCTGAACTGCCCATGGTAAACTTCCGGTGTTATGTATAGAGGTTCGCACTAATGACCTGTCATTGAAACATCCTTTTTTGGGGGGTGCGTAGATGGCAGGGAGGACAGTGTGATTCGCTTGCATAGCTAGGCGGTGTTGTCGCACGGAAGGTCCAGGGTTCAAATCCTGGGTAAGCCACTCATGTCTGTTGTTTTTCTGTTGTCTAGTGTTTTACTTCTTTATTTCCTACGAGTGCCTTATAACATACCTTTATATTTGTTTCATATTAATTTACTGTTTACAGGCCTCGTGGTTTCCTTTCTTATGTGTTATAAATGTTTATACAACACCTCACGGTAGAAGGGGAACGACTAAGTAAGTATATATATATATATATATATATATATATATATATATATATATATATATATATATATATATATATATATATATATATATATATATATATATGCGTGCGTGCGTGCGTGCGCGCGCGCGCGGGGGGTAGTGTGAAACGATGTTTGTGAAACTCCGAGAGAAAGAGAGATAAGAGATTATAAGTGTAGATGTCTACACTCTAGAAAAATTAAAAGCCTACAAGTCATCATTATAACATGCACGGGCAATTATATACCAGTAAAAACTAATGTTTACAAGCCATGTATTAGCTGCCTGGGGAACATCATGTGTCGGGCATAACGTTGTTATAGTGATCTCTCTGTTTCAGTCTTTACGATATTAATAACACTCATGACATTTGAAACTCTGCATTTGTTATTCACCGCTCCGTGTTAAGTATTACTTGTTACTGTTACGGAACGTACACCCGCGTGGGGTTTATCCAGACTCCTGGTATCATAATTACTGTTATTTATATATTTAAACTCATATATCTTTATAGTTTATGATAGGTTGCATGTTAAGCATACGGGCATGATTGCACATCTGTTCCTGTATGCTGTTTTTTTTTTAATTGATCTATGAAAGGAGTATGAAAGTAGTGAGTCGAGAAAGATATTTTTTGAGAACGAAAAAGATATTTCTGGAAGTAGAAGATTATATATTTTCAAGAACGGAGATCTGGGAAATACGTAGAAAGAATACTATATAGCCGTTTGTGTGGCTTATACTTAATGTAGATGGGTTTGATGTTGTTATGATGCGTCTGGTTAACACTTATATTATTCTTGTTGTCTGACTATCGATATTATTACTCTCTTTTGATATGTTGTTTACGCGTCTTGCTGGCTCCTTCAATATGTTGATTAAGTGTCTTGCTGGCTCCTTCAATATGTTGATTACACGTCTTGCTGGCTCCTTCAATATGTTGATTAAGCGTCTTGCTGGCTCCTTCAATATGTTGATTAAGCGTCTTGCTGGCTCCTTCAATATATTGATTACGCGTCTTGCTGGCTCCTTCAATGTGTTGATTACGCGTCTTGCTGGCTCCTTCAATATGTTGATGTAGCGAGTTGGAAAAACACGCATAGTATTCTTAGTTAATGAAGGAACGACAGGAAAGGAGGACGTGTATACAGGCCTAAGGCTGGTATCATTTTTCGAAGGCTTGTCGAGGTTAGCCAATCAGAAAACTGGAAATCCCAAGAACCGATCGATAAATGCTACGCCAGTTTAAGATGGAGGATAAAAAGTGTACAAACCAGAGGTTAGACTTAAGACTCGCGAAAGTGAACGCAGAGTCAGAAATGGATAAAATTGGTCTCAATTGCGGGGAATAACTCCAACTATGTGCATGTAATAGGAAAATTGGATTGATAGAGTACTTTTGAAGATATGTGAAAGAAAAGGTGTCAGTTCATCGAGAAATCCTGTGTTTTTCCCAATTAAAATTTGATATAAAATCACAAATTTTGTCACAAGACAAATTATGGGAATTAACACATGGATAAAAAGCAAAACCTATCCAGAAATAAATACTAAAACTCAAAAATCTATATCTAGGAAAGGTGAGATACACGAAGCAAAGGTTTGGCAGATCTCTCACACAAATTCCCTCGGAGATGAAAAATTATGTGGACTGAAACAGAGTTGCCGACCTATAAAAGGAGACCGCGGATAATTCAAACTCACTTACACAGCATAAAGACAGAAGGACGGAAGGCTAGAGAGACGCTTGTTGAGGCTAAATTCTTACCATCATTGGCCGGGCAGCATTATTCTCCACGAAAGCGAGTCTTTTCTGAACATTATATAGATCCTGAGAGGGTATGTAGAATTATTATGTATATTTAGCTCATTAATTACTACTATTTATTTCAGGATATGGTTAGTTGATATGTTATGAAGGTATCATACATCGTCACTTTTGAAGATATAACCTGACTGGTCAGGACTAATACAGTCCTTATCAGGGCTTTTACACCCTGCTATAAAGTTACAGCACTTTTCAGAGCTGACTGGTCAGGCAGAGGGAGTACGGGTGAATATAACAGCATACTATGTGTGTGTAAATAATTGATGTATTATATTCCTGTACTAGCAATAACCCGTCAAACTGGACGGGTTTTTAATTATAGTATGCTGTTTCCGTTCCCGGATGAGCAGATAGAAGTACATTCTTAGAGTGTTTTTGGTTTCTTTCCATTATACAGTGTAATCAAACTGTTCATGAACACCGTCATTTGAACGCTTTTCTTTGTTGATTGTAACTATTTTCGGGAGAGTATATATAATGAAAACAATACAATTTTTCAACACGGTGGCATTCCTCAGCTGTGACCAACGTACACACGGCGAGAATTATGTTATTTTCGATTCAATTTAAAAGTTCTTTGATACCAACATTTCGTGTGAAAGTGCGTGGATTGTTTCCAAAGAGTGTTCCCTGATAATAAGCGGTTTTAACAAAAACTTTCAAGTTTTCATGATTTGTACATCGGGTGAGGGCTCATGCACACCAATTTTTACGCACTCTTTCTTTGTCGAGCGCTACTAATTTCGTGAAAGAATTAAAAAAAATAAAACCAAAGTATTTGTTTTATATAACACCCACGCCGCGCAAGTTGCACACCGTGCGTTGCGCACTTTTTTTCTGGCGCGAGTTACTATTTTGAGTGAGACCGACCGACGTAACATACATCGGTAATTATGTTAGTTGGGGTTATTTTATTTCAAGAAATGTTTGGCAGCTAGACACTTGTCTCGCTGTCGCTATCATACTGAGCCATGTATCATCCATATACATGCATACACCTGATAACACTGTCATCTCACATACATTAGGCTTGTGGGCATTGAAACAAAAGATAGCCACATGTCTACGCATTGTCCTCAGGTTCCTACGAGTCATTCAAAATCAGAGGTCGTTGATTGAAAACCATATGAGCTATTGTGACCTACCAGAAGTCTACAAAGGGGTTTCAAGATCACCAGCTTTAACCCCCAGCAGTGTCTGGATTGGCATAAGTTGGACCTAAAACTGAAAGACTGCAAATCAACAGAACCCTGTATCTGACATATAAGTTAAGTCAGTGTGTTATAAAACTCGTGCAATCTTGAGTGACCAGCAGCAGATTTTGTTAAGTGATGAATAGTGTGATAGCTAGCAGACACATAGGAGTATAATAGACAGCGAGGAATTCATTTGGAACAGCCAACAAGAACATTTTAGTTAATCATTTGAAATTTTATTTCATAATTTCCAAGATGTTGTAAAGTTATTCCTACATTGAATCCATCCACAGATACTCATAATTCAGCACAAGACAGATAGGTGTAAATAAATGATTCAATAATTGTACTCAGCAGCTTTATTAATTTTATATTGTTAAAGTTGAGTTTTGTTTAATTATTAATTATCACTAATAGTGGAAGTGACACTTTAGAGTAACTCTGACTTCGCTTGGAATTTTTTCTGTAGCAGAGATCTTCACATCCGTGACTATCTAGTGATACCAGTGTACTTCTCCGACACTGGGACCTCACCCTTTCTAGAGAGAAGACTTCTTATACTCTACCACAATCATCACACTTATAAAACGTTTCGCTACAGTTGATTACGCGTCTTGCCGGCTCCTTCAATATGTTCATTACGCGTCTTGCTGGGTCCTTCAAAATGTTGATTACACGTCTTGCTGACTAATTCGATATTTTGATTATTATCTTTCTGACACTTTCGATAATTTAGTTACACGTCTTTCTCACACTTCCAGTGTTTAATTACGTGTTACATTTTCGATATTTAGTTACGTGTCATTCTGCCACTTTCGATATTTGATTACGTGTCTTTCTGACACTTCCGGTATTTTGATTACGTGTCTTGCTAACTTCTTCAATATTTTGATTTATTTGTCTGTCGGACACTTTTTCGCTATTTTTTATAACACGTCTTGCTGACGACATCCATATTTTTAATACGCGGTTTTGGTGTGTCTTTCAGTATTGCATTTTTATGTTTTTGTGGAGTTTACGGATATTTAGATTCCGTATGTTATGGGTTGTTCCCATTGTGCCACTAAATGTTATGTTGATTTTGTAGATATTTTCATTAGTATAAGTAAATAAATTAAGGGGCTGCTGTAAAACTGGTAAGGAATATAAGTTTATAAACTAATAAAACGGTATTGAATCAGTTTTACAAATAACAGTTCACATGAGAACTGTTATTTGTAAAACTGATTCAATACCGTTTTATTAGTTTATAAAGATATTTTCATTACCGTTTTGTTGAATAGGTCCATATTTCTGTTACGCATTTTCTTGGCGCTGTTTGTTCATTTTAATCCATCTTTTTCTTTGCTTACACTTTGTTACATTTCTACAATACTAAATTGTGACTACTGAGTCGTCAACGACGTCGGACACGGAATAATGTTGCTTATATTTAGCTTTAAACCTTCTATTTCCCTTTGTAAACATATGTTTAGTTCCTATATTGATACATATAACTTGCAAATGATCTTTGGGTCATGGCTAGCGCCGAAAAATCGATGCTATAGCACATTTAATGAGCAGTGCTGCCTATTTTTGTGGAAAATGCTATATATATATATATATATATATATATATCTGTCAGTGTAGTTGCCTTTTGATTGAAGTGACACTAGAAACGGATATCATACGTTGTGAATGGGAACATTTATATCACTCTCATCTTCATATTTTGTCCACTGCTTGTGTCAGTAAGCATCGCAGATAGGGTTGATTATCGATTTCCGATATGTTGCGAATACTGCGGCCTAGTGTACTGTCATTTTGTTTTCCGTTAAGATGTCTTAACCCGTCCCCAATCCATCTTCTTCTGGGCCGCCCTGTATTGTCGGTCGCAGTGGTTCATCTTATATAGCCGTGCTGTTGGTTGATCGTTATTCGTCTGCAGAAGGTGTCCAAACCAATTTGTTCTTTCTTTCTCTTGTATCCCCTCTCTTGTACTGTTTAAGTTGTAACCTCTTCGTGAAGAATTCAACTCGTCCATGACAAAAGACGGTCTCTATGAAGGAGCCTTAAGAGAAAGCCGAAAGGAGTCTGGATTTCTGACTCACCTTTTTATCCCACCAAGGAAAATCTCCAGGTCAGCCTCCTGGAATGTCCGAACACTAAACGAACAAAGATGCAACTGTACAGGTGTGCGCATAAATAAACAACTATCAACTTGGTATTATAGGACTGTTCAAAACGTGGTGGAACGGAATAGAAAGAAAGAAAATGGTCACATGAGAAATGGTGCTGTCTTCAGGACATGAGAAAGAAAGCGCACACCTGTCGCGGGTTGTTTCCCTTTAACTGCCGTAGTGGTTCACGAAAGACCCGACAGTTCGAGTAAAAGGATGAGTTTTCCAAAGGTAGCAAGAATACACTTGACAGTGATGTAAATAGGACGGTTATGCTCCTATTTTAGGGAGTCTCACGTGTATTTTTTATAAAGGATGGGAAGTACAACAACTGCGTTTAATAGGATTGTTGTAAACTTTGTATCCCCGTCCACTTCTGTGAGATGGGTATTTATTTGTCATGATTATGACAATAGACTCATATTGATTGAGCCCCCTTCTTCTTCTTTGATCCTTAGCCGCCGACCGTCAAAGCAGTCAGTGGCCATCACGCCTAGTGGCGTCTTGTAGGGCAACAACAAATTGATTCCACTTTGCTCGGTCGGTGGCCATCCTTCGTACAGTGCCCCAACTCTGGTTCATTCTTTGCATCTCAGCCTCCACAGTCCTCCGCCAGGTTGTTTTTGGTCGGCCTCTCTTTCGTTTTCCTTCAAGGGTCCAAAGCATAGCTGTTCTTGTGATGGCATCGGGGTCTCTTCTGAGGACATGACCAACCCAGTTCCAGCGTCTGCCAGCTATGATGGTGTGCATGTCCTCTTGCTTGCTACGAGTAAGCAGATCTTGGTTAGTGATGGTATTCGGCCAAAAGATTTGGTGAATTTTTCTTAGGCATGTTGTGTGAAAAGAGGATTGAGCCCCCAGCTGAAGGTAATTTAACAAAGTATTAATTTGTTTAGCTCTGTATATAAGTATTTTTTAATACGTCATACGGGTGCAGACATCAACTTTAATCAACCAAGCTATCAACTCCAACTAAGGATTTATATTTACATATATATTGCAAGTATATTTATTTATGAAATATTTTATCAACAATGTTAAGATGAAAATCGATGCTTTAACGAGAAAACAGCACAGCGGTTTTATATCTTCATTTAGAAAAGTATACTTTTCATCCTCGAATAGTACAAAACTTCTTACAGTTACAATATCCAATAAGTACCGGGTGCTTCAAAAACTAAAAGACGAAGGAAATACAGAAAACCACTAGCAGCAGATTCTTGGAAAAGAGAGAGCCAGTATAAATCATGGATATCAACAAAAACCGTCAATGAGATAAAGAAAAGAAACATAAGAAAACTCATTTAAACAGATGCAAAAATAGAATTTCTGGAACGAAAGCTAATGACTTATATATAGTAGTAAATTAAGAAGTAAGAAGCAACAGAAGATACAAATGGAATTATACTAACGAGCTGGCAATAGATGCAGTAGAAACTCCAGCAAAAGGAATATTTAAGACCTGTAGAACAGAACAAAGAAACAGTAAAACGACCTTACCAGATACAAGAATGGGAAAGTACTTAGCAGTGTAAAGATCAAATGAAGAGGTAATAAGCGAAACGTTTTGAGAAACTTTTCAGTTCCACAGGACACCCCAAAACATCTAGCCAGCAGAAAGAGAGTCACAAGTTAATTGTAAAAAAACTAAATTAGGAAGAAATAAACAAAGCCATAATGCTTCTTATGTAGAAAAGCTGCTGGCTCACATGGCACGCTAGCAGAAGCATCCAAGCAATTGCCTGTACCTCTTCAGAAGTATTACATAAATTGCTAGGTAAAGTTTGGGAGAGAGAACTACTAGCATTCTGGAAGGAATGCTATCTGGTTAACGGGAGATTTGCAAGAGTGTACAAAATGCAGAGAAATAATGTCAGTATCAGTACCAGGACAAATAGTAAACAGAACTATCATGATAGATTAAAAGAGACCATAGACAGACAATTGAGAGATGAACAAACAGGTTTTGGGCTTGAAGTGTAGAATATTTTCTATGAAGGAAAATTTAGAGAGCATTTTGAGATAAGAGCTGGAGTGTGACAGGGATGAGTAATGTCACCATTTCTCTTCTTACTGGATTTATAATTGATTATGAAAGCAATAGCAGTTAGCAACAGGAATATGATTCGGAGGACTCTGACAAAACAGCTTGAAGGTCAAGATTTTGCCGACGATTTGCCTCTTCTTTTCTATCACCTTAACCAGATTCTGGTGAATAGACGATGAGTGGAAATACAAAAGATTGTAAGGCAATTAAATATGACAGTATAGGTAGTAATTTATGATCATGCACAGTGTGTAGTTGAGTTCCTGGGTGGTTACATTACTTGTGTCTCGGGGTAATGTTATCGGTTTAGAAACCTGGTGGCGTCATGCTTCACTCTACTCAGCTTTAAATGGGTACCTGACTCAGCTCTTCAGTTAGGGAAGGCAGAGGTCACCCTCCTGATACTCTAGATTAGTACTTTTCATCCAGTGGTACCAGTACCTCCAGCGGTACACCGGGGTCTTCCTGTGGTACTCTATGATGTTCAGACATTTTTGAACAAATATATTTTAGTTTTGTAACATGGATTTTTTTAACCGACTGTAAAAATAATGTTAACGCCTGTTTTTTAAATATATGTTAATGGTGGATAAAAATGTTAAAGCCTGCTCTCTCGCAGTCAACTACCATGGATACTTTATACTGGATTAAGTGAATGGAATCCATATCGTAATATGATTGTGAGTAAACTCAGAAAATGAAGAACAGTACTCACTAAATGGCTTACGTTTTTGCAGATGACCAAAGTCTAATGTACGTATATGAAATAAAATAGGAACACCATACAGTTGCTCTTAATTCAACTTGTGGAAGAAACAACATGAAGATTAGCACATCACTGACAAATAGTAAAGATTAGCATATTGCCAGGCCCACTTAACGTGCATGTCAACAACATTAATCTTAAACAGGCCCAGAGTTCAAATACCTAGGTAGCATTTTTACAGAAATTGGAAAGCTTGACAGAGGAAGTGTACAAGATGTTCAAAATTTAGTGCAGTGTCTGACGAGCTGTCACCACTACTCAAACATCGGGATATCAGTATGGAAACTAAACGACAGCTGATAAATAGTATATTGTATCAGCTCTTTGCTATCAATGTCACACACGGTCCCTGACCAAAGTGTGGCGTTGGCATATACGCCAAAGATGATGATGATGATTTGTATAGTGTCCACTATTCTATACTTCCCTATTTTGGCTTATTGATGATTGTATAGGGTTCGTATCACTACCTAACAGTAGGCAGCTTATTTATGTAAGGCGGTGTTAAACTTCTGCTTTCTCTCAATGTACGACAACAGTTCACAACTAACAAAATGTTGAATGATGTCACGAGTTGGCGAATGACTTCACCAGGACAGCACTAGGAAATAATGGTGAAACTTTATTTGCCTAAAATAAAGTGCGAAGGTGAAGTGATGAACCCAACCCTCGCCTAAGGTTGGCAGTTTGGTACAGCAACAATTTCAATTCAATTATAAATTTATACAAATTTCTTGCTCTCTCGTTCATTCTTGTTGCATCTGTAGTTCTAGCTGTCTCTACTTTGCTCTGTTGGTCACGACTTGGAAACCTAACTACTGCTGTCAGTATTTCTTTTTCTGCCCTCCAACATTCTTCCTATGGCAACCTTGTCTTTACAAAATGTTCTGATATTTTTCCTGTTGAACTTGGCATATCTTAGATGATACTGGCCTGATCGCCAGGGATGAAAATTTACCAAGGTCTATTGTTTCCTACTCCTCAGGACTAGCTGCTGTCTATCGTTCTTGTCATGTACTAAACAGGTTATCATATGTTGGTAAAACTCAACGTACCTGGTTGTCTTGAAAATACACATAATTATTGTGTACTGGCGACACTGTCTCTTGTCTTTAGAATAACTTACAAAAACTGTCATAGTGGCGTACAAAGCGATTGAGCGGCTAGACGATATTTTCATATTTATGTCACCACAGAAGCAAACCAAACTCTTGGTATTATCGCCCGATGATACCTCTCAATTACGCTTGCCTCTTCTCAAATATTACACTCTTGGGAGTAAACGCGTTTCTCGAATCAACTGATTATATTTTGTACCACGATTTACAACGTTAACTATTTCCCGAACATTCTAGAACAAGTTTGTCTCAAAACAGTTCACTCAAAATATAAATTTCCCGTGCGTGCAATTTACTATCATGGAACCAAGCCAGGGGAAAGACAGCCGATAGAATAGTATGGCGCTCTCTCTTACAAACCTCTACACCTCCCGGTAGAAGAGGAACAACTAAGTAAGTAAGTAAGCAATTTATTATCGCGTAGTCGAACTCACTAAAAAACAGAACTCCAAACTTGAGTCAGCACTTTTTCACAAGGGGCCTAAAACACTACTGTTGATGATTATAAAACTATAAGTCATGGATTTTCGCCCTTTAATTTAATTTTATGAGTGCGTTAATTTCCTTCATGCAAATGTTTGAAACCGGATTTCTGACACTCTGTTACAAAAGTACAGAAAAGAAAAATCTCTTATTTGTGAGATGAGATGCTTAAGAAAAACCATTGTTATTCAATCAATCAATACACCTTTAGCTCTCCGGGGAGCATAGGCCTTCAACAAACACATGCCAAGTCTTCCTGTCCTGTGCCATCCGATCAAGTTCTTTCCATGTTTTCTTCATCATTTTCACCTCTGTATCCAGTTCTCTTCTCCATGTGTTTTTGGTCTACCTCTGCCTCTCTTTCCATGTGGATTCCAGAACAAGGACTGCCTTGTAATACTATCAGCAGGTCTCCTCAATGTGTGTCCTATCCATCGCCAGCGTCTTCTTCTCAACTGTTGTTCCACTGGCACTTGTCTGGTTCTTGTCATTGTTATTACCAGAAGAGAAAGATTGAGAAATGGTGACATCAGAAAAAGTGTAGGAATTTCATCCTGCATCACGTGTATATGGATACAGAAAATCACCTGGTTTTGCCATCTCATGTGAATGGAGCCCGATAAATTACTACTGTTTCACCCGATGAGGTTGTCAACTCCAAGCACCACCTCTCATTAGTCGTCACTGGCGATATACCTGAGGGAGCCGTGACTATTCTGTCTTTGCCTCTTTGACTACCTCCGGGAACAACATGGGATCATAGCTACGAGGTACATGAAATTTGAGGGTGATTTTGACTATTCCGATTTTACTAGTGCGCCGTGCTTGCTAAGGACAGCGGGGGAAGCGGAGGAGAGAGAGAAAGAATTGGTGGAATAGTCGCAATCTAATACTCATGATCGTCATATTATGGGAATGTGTAAAGAAAGTGCTAAGTTTAATGTGGACAGTAATGAATACTTGGATCGATATTTTTCAGTAGGACCAATCCATATTGCTTGAGATAAATGACATATTGCTGTCTAGAAAGTTGTACATACGTAAATTTGCACGTACAATGTTGTCAGAAATGATGATTGTGGCTTTTAAGTCTTGAGAAAGAGATGTAGTTTGTTGCTGTAGTAGTGATAGTGGTGGTAGTAGTAGTGGTGGTTATGGCGGATGAGGAGGAAGAATGAGGAAGAGAAAAAGAAGAAGAAGGAGGAGTGGAGGAAAAGAAGAAGAAGAGGAGGATGAAAAGAAGAAGAAGGAGGGGAGAAGAAGTAGGAGAAATGGAAGAAGGAGGAGGAGGTGAAGAAAAGATGGAGGAGGGAAGGAGAAGAAGAAGGGAGAGGAGAAGAAGAAGAAGAAAAGGAGACTAGATGAAGGAGGAGGAGAAAAAAAAAGCATAACACCTTTGTCAAAAGAAATTGTGTGAATGGTGACAGGAGACGTGTATGTCGCTTCTGCTTTCCAACCCCGCCTGTGTGCTAAGCAGAAAGGCTGCATGCTTGTAACAAGAAATTCAGCTCCAGAAATCATTGCTGGCGTCTTATGATTTATAACATTCAGCCAAAATCTATACAACCATTATTATGTCTGTAGTTGTATGAGACACAGAGGTTAGAAACACGACTGATTTAAGGCATTCGTATCTTGCCCTGACGGCTGATAACTGATTGACTGGGCAAATCTTCTTGATTTTTGTTCTGTGGCTGTAAAAAAAAATAGAGAGAGAGAGAGAGAGAGAGAGAGAGAGAGAGAGAGAGAGAGAGAGAGAGAGAGAGAGAGAGAGAGAGAGAGAGAGAGAGAGAGAGAGAGAGAGAGAGAGAGAGAGACCGTTATATTAACACAAGTATAAGTTTCTCAGCATTCAAAATGGAGGGAAGACTGGTGCATATTACCAACGACAGGTGAAGAACTAAAACAAATAGATAACTGTACTTAATATACAATTTCTCATCGTTAAATCAGAGAGGCTAACACGTCTAAAATCTACACATAGATGGTTGGCTATACTGAGCTAGAGATAATATGTGAAACAAGCCACAAGGGACGCTAGAGTGAAAATATGATGAATAGACAGAATTGGAAATATTTTAAACAAAAGTAATAATTACTGTCTTTTGAAAGAGAATTGAGCAAAACTAGGTTGTGATGAAGGTAGTTAATAAAAAGTCGAATTGGGCAAAGATATTTTAACAAAACTATCAAAGAGTGAAAGAGACTTTAACGACTATGGTTTGAAATTAAAGAGTTACTGATTAGCGAGTTGTGATTAAAAGTAATTTATCAAAAGCTGGGATGGGATGAAAGGGTGTTCATCGAAATAAGATAGTATGAAAACCAGTTGAACAAGGATGAAAGACTAGATTAGTATGGAAGAGAATTTTTTTTAAGGCGAGGATTGGATTAACACTAGTTAATCCGACGTGAGAGATTGGATGAAAGAAAATGTAAACAAAATAAGATGATATTTAAAAATAGTAAATCAAAAGTGTGATAGGACGAAAGACAAATGGGAAAAAAAACTAGAAATTGATGACAGATTTAATGAAAACTAAGATGTGATAAAAATAATTGGACAAGATCGGAATGAAATGATAAAGAATTAAACAAGACTGGTGTGGAATGATAGAGAATCAAACTAGACTAGTATGGATTGATAGAGAATTAAACTAGACTAGAATGGATTGATAGAGAATTAAACTAGACTAATATGGATTGATAATCAAACTAGACTAGTATGGATTGATAGAGAATTAAACTAGTGGAATGATAGAGAATCAAACTAGACTAATATGGATTGATAGAGAATTAAACTAGACTAGTATGGATTGATAGAGAATTAAACTAGACTAGTATGGATTGATAGAGAATTAAACTAGACTAGTATGGATTGATAGAGAATTAAACTAGACTAGTGTGGAATGATAGAGAATCAAACTAGACTAGTATGGATTGATAGAGAATTAAACTAGACTAGTGTGGAATGATAGAGAATCAAACTAGACTAGTATGGATTAATAGAGAATTAAACTAGACTAGTGTGGAATGATAGAGAATCAAACTAGACTAGTATGGATTGATAGAGAATTAAACTAGACTAGAATGGATTGATAGAGAATTAAACTAGACTAATATGGATTGATAATCAAACTAGACTAGTATGGATTGATAGAGAATTAAACTAGTGGAATGATAGAGAATCAAACTAGACTAATATGGATTGATAGAGAATTAAACTAGACTAGTATGGATTGATAGAGAATTAAACTAGACTAGTATGGATTGATAGAGAATTAAACTAGACTAGTATGGATTGATAGAGAATTAAACTAGACTAGTGTGGAATGATAGAGAATCAAACTAGACTAGTATGGATTGATAGAGAATTAAACTAGACTAGTGTGGAATGATAGAGAATCAAACTAGACTAGTATGGATTGATAGAGAATTAAACTAGACTAGAATGGATTGATAGAGAATTAAACTAGACTAATATGGATTGATAATCAAACTAGACTAGTATGGATTGATAGAGAATTAAACTAGTGGAATGATAGAGAATCAAACTAGACTAATATGGATTGATAGAGAATTAAACTAGACTAGTGTGGAATGATAGAGAATCAAACTAGACTAGTATGGATTGATAGAGAATTAAACTAGACTAGTGTGGAATGATAGAGAATCAAACTAGACTAGTATGGATTGATAGAGAATTAAACTAGACTAGAATGGATTGATAGAGAATTAAACTAGACTAATATGGATTGATAATCAAACTAGACTAGTATGGATTGATAGAGAATTAAACTAGTGGAATGATAGAGAATCAAACTAGACTAATATGGATTGATAGAGAATTAAACTAGACTAGTATGGATTGATAGAGAATTAAACTAGACTAGTATGGATTGATAGAGAATTAAACTAGACTGGTATGGATTGATAGAGAATTAAACTAGACTAGTATGGATTGCTAGAGAATTAAACAAGACTGGTATGGAATGATAGAGAATTAAACAAGACTGGTATGGAATGATAGAGAATTAAACTAGACTAGTATGGAATGATACAGAATTAAACTAGACTGGTATTGAATGGTAGAGAATTAAACTAAACTGGTATAGGATAATAGAGAATTCAACAAGACTGGAATGGAATTAGAGAAACATGAACATGACTGAAACGAGGTGAGTGTGAACTGAAGAAGGCTGGAATGAAATGCAGAATAGTTAGACAAGGTTGGGGTGGACCGAAAGAGTAATGTACTGAGACGAGAAGAAGGAGAGATGATCGAAACTGAGACGGGATGGATTATTTTAAAAGAGACATAGTTCAGAGGTTAAAATGTGGACATTTCCTTTATAGGTTAAAGAAGATGGAAGGCGTGTCATAGAAGACGACTAAGGAGGGTTGGGAATTGGCCGGCTACCACAAACTAGAATTTCAAGCCAAAAAACTTCAGCAACACTAACAAATCATCCAAAGCAGGTAATTGAAATCATTCAATTCAACCACAAGACGGAAGAAGTCCTCTATTAAGGAGGTGTTTGGCGCAGCCCACGGAAAACCAAAAAGAGTTTGAGATGCTGAGTTGCTTTTTTTTTCTGCTAGGAAAACCTTCATTTGGGCATTGGAATGTTAATCACTAAACGGATAAGAAAAAACTGCACAGCGGCAGCAGAAATAAACTTAAAAATTACAATTCGTGGACCTTTCAAACGGAGATTGAAAATGAACAGAATATCTAAAAAAAAATGAACACAGGAGAAATTGTTCTGTACTGGGGAAATGAGTAAGAACGCGTAAACCATAGATACAGTGTGACTGAAATGCTGACAGCTGAAGTGCAGGATGAATTCATAGAATGAAATTGATAGGACCAAGATGAATTTCAGCAACATTCTGTATTGATAACAAGAAAAAGAGATGGACATCACTTTATATTATGCACCAACCAATGAAAAAGCAGAATCCATGAAAGAAGAATTTTATACCAGACTTCAAAATATTATGAATAAAAAGAGACGGAAATAAATTATGGTCTAGACAGGGGACCTAATGCAAAGGTAGGAACAGACAATGGTGGGTTTGAAAAGATCATGAGAAATCAAAGAAAGAAAACTGAGAAATACTCATACACTTCTGAACTTCTGATCAACTTGCTTTAGGAGGAAGCATCTTTCAGTGGAACAGAATACAAAAAATAACACAGATATCACCAAACAACAGAACAGAAAATCAGATTGATAATATATACATGAACAAGAAGTTTAGATCACCATTACATGACGTAAAATATAAAGAAAGATTATGATTACTCCGCCGTCAAATGTCGACTGATATGAGGTTGTACATTAGACTGGCAACATCATTATGTGAAGGGTATTGTTATAGAATTCGCCGCTACAGGAGCACGTGAATGCTTGATACAGGTTTTATGTAAAAGGGGCGGTTGTAGTGGTGGCCCCAAGCTTCACAAGGAGCGCTGTAGTGATGATGATGAAGTACAAGTACCAAGTGCTACAACAACTAGAAAACGAAGAAAGTACAGAAGACAAATGTGGACTGACACATGTCAAGTTGTTGGAAGAAGAGAACGCCAGTACAAAGTATTTTTTTTTTTTTTTTTTTTTCGTACGCCCGCTAATACTCGAGGCGAAATCTCAGGTTATTGTTAATGTCTAACCTGACATTGATTTTACGTGAGTATCCCTTTTCTTCTACAGAGACAGGTGTCCCTCGCCATTCAGGCAGATACTCGCCGATTTCGGAGGTACCCATTAGAGCTGGGTCGGCTCAGGAGCCGCCAATCCCTGGTCGACGACACTCCTTCAAATGTCATCGTCAGGTCTCGAGTTAATCCAGTCCAATTCCCGGTCGACGAAAAATCCTCAAATGCCGTCGCCCGGGTTTGATCCTGAATCACCCGGTCGCCAGAACGGTGTTGTAACCACTACGCTAGCGCGGCTCCCTTACAAAGTATTGATATCAATATAAACGACCAGTAAAGATGACAGAGGAAAAATAAGATGAAGGGAAAAAATAAGAACGTAGATTGAAATAGAGGCAGAAGTAGGAATTCTAGATCCAAGTCTCGTGACCTATACATAATAGCAAACAACGACGTAAGACGAAGTAACAGAAGACAATAGGGAATATACTGAACAGCTTTCAAGAGAGGCAGAAACAGCTACAGTGAAAAGCTTTAAGTGGAGCATCTATAACAATAAGAAGCAATCAAATGGCCCTCTCAAATACAATAATGGGAATGTGCTAAGCGGCATAAACAAAACAAGCCAAGAGATGGACGAAACAGTAGTAGTAGTAGTAGAATAGTAGTAGTAATAGCAGTGGTCGTAGTAGTATAACTAGCTGTAAGTGGGTACCTGACTATGCGCTTGAGTTAGGGAAGACACAAATGAATCGAGGACGAGAACTGTTCACCTCTCCTGTCGAAGCTGGACCGAGTATAGTGAAACCTCTAACACTTCAGTCCCCTACGGCAGTACCAACTGTGGGCCTACCTTTACTTGTGTGTTAACTACTGAGTCTGGCTCCACAAGATTCCCCGGACGCCCAACTTCCAAGACAGGAGTTGCTAGCTAATTGTGAAAAACCAAATAAGGAAGACATCTTAAACAAGCCGTAAAGCTTCTATGAGATGAGAGCACGCTTCTACCAAGATGGCATTCCGACAGAAGCCAACAAAATAAGACATTAACAGCTCTACAGAGATACAAAACAAATTATGCTGTCAAGTTGGATAAACAAATGAAGAAAGGAACTGGAGCTAGACATAGATGGATAAAGAAAATATAGAAAGACTTTGAACAGACGACTTGAAGGCTTGGCACGAATTTGTTGAAGGTGGTGGGGCCTACAAGATAATGATGAGTATACGCTAACAAAAGTGGACGCAGTCTAAACAGCAACTTTACAGCACCAGTGATTATCTTCACGCACATGAACTCACCTGAACACTGTGTAATGATAAATATACAAAATAAATTTTCACACAGATTCCAGTACATTACTTAAATACGTTTAATACAAGTGATAACAAAGACAACATTGAGAATAAAAACATAATAACCCAGGTAAAATACTTTGTTCCACAAAATGAAAAAAACATCTAATAGAATAAACTGCTTGTCGATTAAAATAAGCACAAAGTTCTGAAATGTTAACTGCTGCACTTTTATTGTATGGTACAGAGACCCCGAAATTGTGGAAACAAATGAAGACATTTAAAAGGGCAAAGATTTGGTTTGTCATACGGTTATTACTAGTCACATCGACAATGAAATAACAAATAAAGAATGCATGAGAGTTCTAATGATAAAGATAAGGAGAAGTCAGCGGACCTTCCATGTGTAATGAGAAAACAGGCACTCCGAAACAACGAGGGGAGGAAAGAAGGCACGAAAGAGAAACATTGAAGGACTTCCCAGCACTTTGGTATTGGAAGAAAACAACAGAAGCGATAGAGAACATCAGGTATCAAGATGTGTTGAGAGACATGGTCGCCCATTGCGCCGCGGCATAACACTCAGTCATAATTATGAGTATCCACATCAACTAAAAGAAGTCCACACATACACCTTAACTTAGGTCTAGAACAGATTATCACAGATTGATTATATACAATCACCGTGATATCAGATCCCAAGATATTTAATATTCGGACATGCGCCCTAATATAACCGACTAACCTTGTCTCAAAACGAAGCAGAACTCCCTATTTTTTTTTTCTCTAACCAGCGGCACTCGAGCTTTCCAGCCCTTTTGGCCCAATGACATGTCATTGCGAGGCTGGGGAGCCAGTGGACTTTCCTTCCAACCTGGTCAGGAGCTTCGCTCCTTCCCATCCACAGAGGGTTTATCTGCAGGAGCCGTTCAGGTTATTCAGTCAAAATCCCGGTCGATGACACTCTTACAAATGCCCGCGCCCGGGCTTGAACCTTGAAAACCTGGTCGCTAGCGCAACGTCTTAACCATTACACCAGCGCGGCCCCCAAATTCCTATTAAATAGCTCACATTTAGAGAGCTGGAAGGAGCTGCCGACCTTTATATAAATATAGATATGTAGCATTGATCAGTATTGACCTCACAGCAATCACAAATTAAGGATAAAGTCAAGAAGGAAGAAAATTAATTCCAAATGATCACAGCTTGAATCGAGCCGAGAAAACAAATTCCACGATGTTTTATATTGCCATATGTCACAGGAAATTTAATTTTTCACACTCATATGGTCAATTCAATTTGGCGGATACCATGTGTTATCATGGGAGGGGGAGAGTAAAAATTTCTCTCTCTCTCTCTCTCTCTCTCTCTCTCTCTCTCTCTCTCTCTCTCTCTCTCTCTCTCTCTCTCTCTCTCTCTCTCTCTCTCTTGCAAATAAATTGTATTTATGACCCTCTCAGCTACCATTCATCTTGTCTTATTGTCTTGTTCTCACTACCCACTTCCTTTTATCAGACAAGAGCTTTTGTCAGACAGACTGGCTGTCCATACTATCAATAGTAGGGCACTTCACTCAAGTCTAGTCTTGTCTGACTGGCTTTTCTTCAAGTCATCTTGCGTTATCTCATCCAATCCAGCTTTCCTATTTTCTTTCGCCCAATATCCACCTGACATAATCATCCAGAGCCTAATCACTTGCATTACTGGGCTTGAGAAATATTTTGAGTTGCCCGGTCTCTCAAGCGCTCTTATAGTTCACCGCAGGCACATTAATAGACATTCCTGTTATTTCTTTCTTCCTTTCTTTCTTTCTTTTTTTTTCTTTCTTTCTTTAAGATTACTATTTCTATCTTTCCATCTTCTTGTCTATCTTCACTATCAGTAGCAGCAAGTCATCTCTCTGTCTACCTGTATAACTAAGGCAGCAACATCATCATTTTCTTGTATGACACATTTATACTCAAGCACTCTGTTGTATCCGTGCGCGGAAATGTCCCGTGTGACCGTGTGACCAAAGATTGGGTGGGTGTGACATGGAGCCATTACTGCAGCATGCCCCCCCCCCCCCCCACACCGCAGGAAGCCTGCACAAAATATTGACGTGCTCTTGTAGCGGTTTCTGAGACATTTGTTTTAGATTATGAGGTTGCTAGCCCCCCATACACAGCCTGACATTAGTCGCCTTCTACGATATAATCCTATTCTTTCCTGGTCTCATCAGAGACCCCTCAGAAACTACACGGAGGCACACTAGGCTACATGCGGCACTAGTACGGCAAGACTTGGATCTGTGCATTGGGCAGGTGGAGAAAGTTAATGAAGAAAGTTCAGAAGAACGGTTTTGTTTAAGCAAAGAATCTTGAAGTAGTAAAACCTGGAAGAAAATGGAAAGGAAAAGCTAGTGCCAGTAGCAGCAGTGGAATGACGAGATCACCGATGTGGAACTGGTGGATAGAGCCAGAAATAAGCTGGTGGACATAACCAGAAAAAAGCTGGTGGACAGAACCAGAAAAGAAGCTGGTTGACAGAACCAGAAAGAATCTGGTAGCAGCAGCGTGGTATGACAAGATCACCGATGTGGAACTGGTGGACAGAACCAGAAAAGATCTGGTGGAAGTAGCATTGGTATGACGAGATCGCCGATGTGAAATTGGTGGATAGAAACAGAAAGAATCGGGGGGGGGGGGGCACAGCAGTGTGGTATGGCGAGATCGCCGATGTAGAACTGGTGCACAGAACCAGAAAAAATCTGGTGGCAGTAGCATTGGTATGACGAGATCACCGATGTGGAACTGGTGGACAGAACCAGATAAAATCCCTCTCGAATAAGCACTGAGGAAAAGACGCAGGCGTTGGTTAGGACAGTCATTGATGAAGCCATTTGATAGCATTACGAGACAGTCCGTGTTCACTCACACATGGAAAGGGGAATTGGCGAAAGACATAAAACGGATACATAAGACATGGAGAGAACGTGGACGGATGGCACAGGACTGGAAGACGTCAAATGAATATGTTGAAGGCCTGTGCTCCACAGGGAACGCAAGGGTGATGAAGTAGCAGCAGTAATTGTAAAATTAGCAGTTTAACTGGTCGTTATAGTAGCAGCGGTAGCAGGAGTAGTAGTTTTACCAGTAGTATAACAGGTGCATTTCGGTTAGTATTGTGCAGGTTACGCGTGACTTTTATATAGTAAAATATTCCGATCGATAGTGCAGGTGGCTCGTGACATTTATATAAGGAAAAATATTAGATCAGTAATGGCGGCGTGGGTTAGTAGGTTACTAAGGGTGTTTTAAGTGTTGTGTATGACTCAGCAGTGTGTTGTTGTGTTTCTTTATTCATACAAAATATATACAATATATATATATATATATATATATATATATATATATATATATATATATATATATATATATATATATATATATATATATATATATATATATATATATATATATATATATATATATATATATATATATATATACAACATACATACAATATATATTTTACAACATGTAGACAAATGCCAAGGATTTTTAATATAGTTTTTATTAAAATATATTTAATGATCTCTTTTAAAAGAATACGAAATGTCAATCTAAATCTCTAGTTTCAGGCGCTTTGTAGTTCTTTTCTTCTGCTTCGGTGGGGGTGGTTGTAGATTAAAGACATCATTATCGTCTGGGTGATTGTCTATGGAATATTGGTTGATAACAACTGAAAATATAAAAAATTGATAAATTTTATAGAGGAAGATGGCTAATGAGCGTGGTGTGGTGTGGGTGATTGTGGTTTTGTCTGGTGTTTTGTGTGTAGGTATTGATGAGAATATAGGGGTGAGAGAAAAAAACATGTAAGAGAGAATACAAATTAACACGAAGTGAGACACATTTTTTTTCTTTGTATATTTTTATTTATATAATAAGGGTGGTGTAGAGGTGGTCAGCCGGCGAGGTTAGTCTGGTTGACATTGTTAAAATACAAAAGAAATTTTTAAAACGGTTTATATAAGGAAATATGACGTAAAAAACCGATAAAATGGGGGAGCAAAGGCTAATTATTGTCGTTAGTTGGTCGGTGGGGTTTTTAATGGAGAGTGTATTGATGCTGACTAGCGGGGGTGATGACTCATGGTTGTATTGGCGCCAGTGTAAGACAATGTATAAGCACACACATACAGATGATGACTCATGAGTGTGGGTTGGGGTGTAGCTGGCAGCCGGGGTGTGGTGTGGTGTTGATTTTGTTTTTGTCTGGTGTTTTGTGTGTAGGTATTGATGAGAATATAGGGGTGAGAAAAAAAAACCATGTAAGTTGTCATTAGGTGGTCGGTGGGGTTTTTTAATGGAGAGTGCGCAGGGGGTATTGATGATGACTCATGGGTGTATTGGCGCCGGAGTAAGACAATGTATAAGCATGCACATACAGATATATACAACATCTAAAGCAAACAGAGGCATAATAAGTGTTTATATATATATAAATTTTTATTATCACTGCGGAGGTTTCGAGTCGCATTTTGGGGGAAGAATGAGTTTATATAAGGAAATATGACGTCAAAAACCCGATAAAATGGGGGAGGAAAGCCTAATTATTGTCATTAGGTGGTCGGTGGGGTTTTTTAATGGAGAGGGCGGGGGGTAGTGATTTTGGTTTTGTCTGGTGTTTTTGTGTGTAGGTATTGATGAGAATATAGGGGTGAGAGAAAAAAAACCCATCTAAGAGAGAATACAAATGAACACGAAGTGAGACAAATTTTTTTATTTATATATTTTTATTTATATAATAAGGGGGGTGTAGAGGTGGTCAGCCGGCGAGGTTAGTCTGGTTGACATTGTTATCGTCCCTCGCGACGATGAATATAATCGACCCCCTTTTTTGGAGGAGCAATGGGTTTATATAAGGAAATATGACGTGATAAAACCAATAAAATGGAGGAGGAAAGGATAATTATTGTCGTTAGCTGGTCGGTGGGGTTTTTAATGGAAAGTGTATTGATTTCGGCAGGCCGGTGTGACAACTCATAGGTGTGGGTTGGGGTGTAGCGGGGCCGCTGGAGTAAGACAATGTGTAAACACACACACAGATATATACAACATCTAAAGCAAACAGAGGCGTAATAAGTGTTTATATATACATTTTTATTATCACTGCAGGTGAAATTACATGGTGAGAGGTGGTCGGTGGGAGTCAACTATTCTTTTTATGTAAAAAAAATGATAGAGAGTTGCGGTGTTGTTCGTATATTGAATTTGAAAAGACCAACCTGGCTCAAGATAGTTCCTCAGATCGGGAAATCCCACAAGAGCTGACGTATTTTTTTTTTTATCTTATTACAACGACTAACTGTTTTACCCTCACTAGTAATAAACTCGGATCGATGGTCGGCGCAAACTTCGCGAGGAAACCATTGATCGTATACTTTATCTAAGAAAAACATTATACGAACAGGACACATAATGGAAGAGAGCTATTTTTAGATGGAAAGGGGTGACATTGTCGGAGTCAACTATTCTTTTTATGTAAAAATATGACAGGGAATTTCTGTGTTGGGTGTATGTATAGACAGACGCACCATGCGGTTTAAATCCCACATTTGTCCCGCCCTGCGCTTGTTGTGTAGTGAGAACCTCCAAAAAAGTGTGTTTGTCTAAGGTGTTGTGATGTTTGGTGAGTTCGTTCGTGCTTGCCGAAACAGTGGTAGGTTTTACTACATAAAGATACCATCCCCCTACCTTCGTATTCTAGTACCCAGGGGTTCTCTTATCAAATAATTTCACCTCGCCACAGCTATTACAAACTGTTTTACACTTTGATCTTAGCCAAAAGGCCGAGAAGCGATATCAGATTTTCTGCTGCAGTTCCATGCCTTCTCCTTAATATCATAAGATTTCACAGTGAAGTAATATTTAACAGATAAAAAATATTTTAATTGCTAAAAGTTAAAGTGGGGCAAAACTTAATAATTATTGTAAATTTATAAACAGCCAAATAATAATACTGCTGTGACACATATCTTTTTGTAGTTTAAAGAAAGTTTCTTTAGGACGTACGGTTATTAAAATTACAAGTATGCCTAATTAATGCCCCGTGCAACATTGGTTATACAATTATTTCCACTTTAATATTAAGGGACGTTAAAATAATAAATTGTTATTTTCATTGTTAGCTCTCTTTGAACACAAGAAGCGTTCTTAATGTTACAAGGAAAAACGTTCTTTGCTATTTCAAAATATTACAGCTTTCCCCTTAATTTACGGGCTCCAAACGCTTTAACAGACAGTATGGATATATATATTTGTACCTAAAGGCCTATTACAAAAATATTAATTTATAAATGGTCCAGTTATATCAAGCTCGAAGCAATTCTACAGTCCAGCCTGGAAATTTCTGCGCGTTACTGCAGAGGGCATGTCTCCCAAATATGGAATGAAAACATCCGATCCTCTTCAATGTTTACAAATAGCTTCTTTGTTCCAGTTATCAAACGGTTATCTACTTTTTTGTCCTGCAATTTTCAAACTTTAGTGAAAACTTTTCTTCCAATCAGCAAAGATGGTCCCAAAATTTTCTACCAGACCTGCTCAAATGTTCCAACCTGTAGGAAAATAGCTATTAACCTGTTTTTAATTTTGTTATTTTTGCACGTGCCAAATATTTCTTTGAATATTTCTTGCATGTGTCAAATGTTTTTTTCTAGTTGTCAAATATTTCTTCAAATAATTTTTCCAGTTGTCAAATATTTCTTCCAGTTGTCAAATATTTTTTCAAATGTTTTTTCCAGTTGTCACATATTTCTTCAGATATTTTTTCAAGTTGTCAAATATTTCTTCAAATGTTTTTCCAAGTTAACAAATATTTCTTCAAATGTTTTTTCAAGTTGTCAAATATTTCTTCAAATGTTTTTTCGTCCAGTTGTCAAATATTTCTTCAAATGTTTTTTCGTCCAGTTGACAAATATTTCTTCAAATGTTTTTTCCAGTTGTCAAATATTTCTTCAAATGTTTTTTCCAGTTGTCAAATATTTCTTCAAATGTTTTTTGTCCAGTTGTCAAATATTTCTTTAAATGTTTTTTGTCCAGTTGACAAATATTTCTTTAAATGTTTTTTCGTCCAATTGTCAAATATTTCTTCAAATGTTTTTTCCAGTTGTCAAATATTTCTTCAAATGTTTTTTTTTTCCAGTTGTCAAATATTTCTTCAAATGTTTTTTGTCCAGTTGACAAATATTTCTTCAAATGTTTTTTCCAGTTGTCAAATATTTCTTCAAATGTTTTTTCCAGTTGTCAAATATTTCTTCAAATGTTTTTTCCAGTTGTCAAATATTTCTTCAAATGTTTTTTGTCCAGTTGTCAAATATTTCTTTAAATGTTTTTGGTCCAGTTGACAAATATTTCTTTAAATGTTTTTTCGTCCAATTGTCAAATATTTCTTCAAATGTTTTTTCCAGTTGTCAAATATTTCTTCAAATGTTTTTTCCAGTTGTCAAATATTTCTTCAAATGTTTTTTTCAAGTTGTCAAATATTTCTTCAAATGTTTTTTGTCTAGTTGTCAAATATTTCTTCAAATGTTTTTTTTCCAGTTGTCAAATATTTTTTGTCCAGTTGTAAAATATTTCTTCAAATGTTTTTTTTCTAGTTGTCAAATATTTATGCAAATGTTTTTTTTTTTCAGTTGTAAAATATTTCTTCAAATGTTTTTTGTCCAGTTGACAAATATTTCTTCAAACGTTTTTTCAAGTTGTGAAATATTTCTTCAAATGTTTTTTTCTAGTTGTCAAATATTTCTTCAAACGATTCTTCCAACTGTCAAATATTTCTTAACATGTTTCTTGAGGTTGTCACGTATTTCTTCAGAGATTTTTCAAGTTGTCAAATATTTTACGCAGCTGTCAAATATTTCTTCAAATAGTTCTTGCAGTTGTCAAATATTTCTTCAAATGTTTTTTTCTAGTTGTCAAATATTTCTTCAAATTTTTTTTTCCAGTTGTCAAATATTTCTTCAAATGTTTTTTGTCCAGTTGTCAAATATTTCTTCAGATATTTTTTCAAGTTGTCAAATATTTCTTCAAACGTTTTTTCAAGTTGTCAAATATTTCTTCAAATGTTTTTTTTTTCTAGTTGGCAATTATTTCTTCAAACGTTTCTTCCAAGTGTCAAATATTTCTTAACATGTTTCTTGAGGTTGTAAAATATTTTTTAAAATATTTATTCAAACGTAACTTCCAGTTGTCAAATATTTCTTCAGATATTCTTTCAAGTTTTCAAATATTTCTTCAAACGTTCTTTTTCAAGTTCTCAAATATTTCTTCAAATGTTTTTTTTTTCTAGTTGTCAAATATTTCTTCAAACGTTTCTTCCAACTGTCAAATATTTCTTAACATGTTTCTTGAGGTTGTCAAATATTTTTTTTAATATTTATTCAAACGTATCTTCCAGTTTTCAAATATTTCTTCAGATATTTTTTCAAGTTGTCAAATATTTCTTCAAACGTTTTTTTTTTCAAGTTATCAAATATTTCTTCAAATGTTTTTTTCTTCCAACCATCAATCAAATTCAAAATCGTTCAGATCGGGAAATTCCACAAGAGCTGACGTATTTTTGTTGTTTGTTCTTATTACAACACTAACTGTGTTACCGCTAGTTATGAAACCGGATCGATTGTCGGCTCAGACTTCGTGAGGAAACCATTGATCGTATACTTTTATAAAATTCCGTTACCATAGAGGGTCGAACGGCTTCGGTTAGGTCGGGTGGCGTCAGCGCTAAATATAGGCTGTCGGTATCCATCTCGCATAGCTGTAAATTGGATCGATCTACGAACCTAACTAGAAAATCGTAATAAACGTATTTGGCTGTTTATAAATTTACAATAATTATTAAGTTTTACCCCACTTTAACTTTTAGCAATTAAAATATTTTTAATCTGTTAAATATTACTTCACTTTGAGATCTTACGATATTAAGGAGAAGGCATGGAACTGCAGCACAAAATCTGTTATCGCTTCTCGGCCTTTTGGCTAAGATCAAAGTGTAAAACAGTTTGTAATGTGGCGAGGTGAAATTATTGATGCAAGATGGGTCAGATAATTAGCATTCAGACATGTCATATTTAACATCAGAAACGTCATCCGAATTTTATTACGATTTTCTAGCTAGGTTCGTAGATCGATCCAATTTCCAGCCATGTGAGATGGATACCGACAGCCTATATTTAGCGCTGACGCCACCCGACCTAACCGAATCCGTTCGACACTCTGTGGCAACGGAATTTTATAAAAGTATACGATCAATGGTTTCCTCACGAAGTCTGAGCCGACCATCGATCCGGTTTCATAACTAGCGGTAACACAGTTAGTCGTTCTAATAAGAACAAACAAAAAATACGGCAGCTCTTGTGGGATTTCCCGATCTGAACGATTTTGAATTTGTTTGATGGTTGGAAGAAAAAACATTTGAAGAAATATTTGACAACTTGAAAAAAAAAAACGTTTGAAGAAATATTTGACAACTTGAAAAAATATCTGAAGAAATATTTGACAACTGGAAGATACATTTGAATAAATATTTTAAAAAATATTTGACAACCTCAAGAAACATCTTAAGAAATATTTGACAGTTGGAAGAAACGTTTGAAGAAATATTTGACAACTAGAAAAAAAAACATTTGAAGAAATATTTGACAACTTGAAAAAACATTTGAAGAAATATTTGACAACTGGACGAAAAAACATTTGACGAAATATTTGTCAACTGGACAAAAAACATTTGAAGAAATATTTGACAACTGGGCAAAAAACATTTAAAGAAAAATTTGACAACTGGAAAAAACATTTCAAGAAATATTTGACAACTGGAAAAAACATTTAAAGAAATATTTGTCAACTGGACAAAAAACATTTGAAGAAATATTTGACAACTGGAAGAAATATTTGACAACAGGAAAAAACATTTGAAGAAATATTTGACAACTAGAAAAAAACATTTGACACATGCAAGAAATATTCAAAGAAATATTTGGCACGTGCAAAAATAACAAAATTAAAAACAGGTTAATAGCTATTTTCCTACAGGTTGGAACATTTGAGCAGGTCTGGTAGAAAATTTTGGGACCATCTTTGCTGATTAGAAGAAAAGTTTTCACTAAAGTTTGAAAATTGCAGGACAAAAAAGTAGATAACTGTTTGATAACTGGAACAAAGAAGCTATTTGTAAACATTGAAGAGGATCGGATGTTTTCATTCCATATTTGGGAGACATGCCCTCTGCAGTAATGCGCAGAAATTTCCAAGCTGGACTGTAGAATTGCTTCGAGCTTGATATGGACCATTTATAAATTAATATTTTTGTAATAGGCCTTTAGGTACAAATATATATATATATCCATACTGTCTGTTAAAGCGTTTGGAGCCCGTAAATTAGGGGGAAAGCTGTAATATTTTGAAATAGCAAAGAATGTTTTTCCTTGTAACATTAAGAAAGCTTCATGTGTTCAAAGAGAGCTAACAATGAAAATAACAATTTATTATTTTAACGTCCCTTAATATTAAAGTGGAAATAATTGTATAACCAATGTTGCACGGGGTATTAATTAGGCATACTTGTAATTTTAATAACCGTACGTCCTAAAGAAACTTTCTTTAAACTACAAAAAGATATGTGTCACAGCAGTATTAAACGTATTTGGCTGTTTATAAATTTACAATAATTATTAAGTTTTGCCCCACTTTAACTTTTAGCAATTAAAATATTTTTAATCTGTTAAATATTACTTCACTGTGAAATCTTATGATATTAAGGAGAAGGCATGGAACTGCAGCAGAAAATCTGATATCGCTTCTCGGCCTTTTGGCTAAGATCAAAGTGTAAAACAGTTTGTAATAGCTGTGGCGAGGTGAAATTATTTGATAAGAGAACCCCTGGGTACTAGAATACGAAGGTAGGGGGATGGTATCTTTATGTAGTAAAACCTACCACTGTTTCGGCAAGCACGAACGAACTCACCAAACATCACAACACCTTAGACAAACACACTTTTTTGGAGGTTCTCACTACACAACAAGCGCAGGGCGGGACAAATGTGGGATTTAAACCGCATGGTGCGTCTGTCTAAACATACACCCAACATAGAAATTCCCTGTCATATTTTTACATAAAAAGAATAGTTGACTCCGACAATGTCACCCCTTCACCTCTTTCCATCTAATAATAGCTCGCTTCCATTATGTGTCCTGTTCGTATAATGTTTTTCTTAGATAAAGTATACGATCAATGGTTTCCTCGCGAAGTTTGCGCCGACCATCGATCCGAGTTTATTACTAGTGAGGGTAAAACAGTTAGTCGTTGTAATAAGATCCAAAAAAAATACGTCAGCTCTTGTGGGATTTCCCGATCTGAGGAACTATCTTGAGCCAGGTTGGTCTTTTCAAATTCAATATACAAACAGCACCGCAACTCCCTATCGTGTTTTTTTTTTTTTACATAAAAAGAATAGTTGACTCCGACAATGTCACCACTTCACCTCTTACCATGTAATTTCACCTGCAGTGATAATAAAAATTTATATATAAACACTTATTACGCCTCTGTTTGCTTTAGATGTTGTATATATCTGTGTGTGTGTTTATACATTGTCTTACTCCTGCGGCCCCGCTACACCCCAACCCACACCCATGAGTCGTCACACCGGCCAGCCAAAATATACACTCTCCATTAAAAACCCCACCGACCAGCTAACGACAATAATTATCCTTTCCTCCTCCATTTTATTGGTTTTATCACGTCATATTTCCTTACATAAACCCATTGCTCCTCCAAAAAAGGGGGTCGATTATATTCATCGTCGCGAGGGACGATAACAATGTCAACCAGACTAACCTCGCCGGCTGACCACCTCTACACCCCCCTTATTATATAAATAAAAATATATAAATAAAAAAATTTGTCTCACTTCGTGTTCATTTGTATTCTCTCTTAGATGGGTTTTTTTCTCTCACCCCTATATTCGCATCAATACCTACACACAAAAACACCAGACAAAACCAAAATCACTACCCCCCGCCCTCTCCATTAAAAAACCCCACCGAACACCTAACGACAATAATTAGCCTTTCCTCCCCCATTTTATCGGTTTTTTGACGTCATATTTCCTTATATAAACCCATTCCTCCCCCAAAATGCGACTCGAAACCTCCGCAGTGATAATAAAAATTTGTATATATATAAACATTTATTACGCATCTGTTTGCTTTAGATGTCGTATATATCTGTATGTGCGTGCTTATACATTGTCTTACTCCGGCGCCAATACACCCATGAGTCATCATCAATACCCCCTGCGCACTCTCCATTAAAAAACCATCCGACCACCTAACGACAACTTACATGGTTTTTTTTCTCTCACCTCTACATTCTCATCAATACCTACACACAAAACACCAGACAAAAACAAAATCCACACCACACCACACCCCGGCTGCCAGCTACACCCCAACCCGCACCCATGAGTCATCATCTATATGTGCGTGCTTATACATTGTCTTACTCCGGCGCCAATACACTCATGGGTCATCACCCCCGCCAGTCAGCATCAATTATACTCTCCATTAAAAACTCCACCGATCAACTAACGACAATAATTAGCCTTTGCTCCCCCATTTTATCGGTTTTTTGACGTCATATTTCTTTATATAAACCATTTTTTTAAAATTCTTTTTTATTTTAACAATGTCAACCAGACTAACCTCGCCGGCTGACCACTTCTACACCCCCCTTATTATATAAATAAAAATATATAAATAAAATAAAAATGTGTCTCACTTCGTGTTCATTTGTATTCTCTCTTACATGTATTTTTCTCTCACCCCTATATTCTCATCAATACCTACACACAAAACACCAGACAAAACCACAATCACCCACACCACGCTCATTAGCCATCTTCCTCTATAAAATTTATCAATTTTTTTTATATTTTCAGTCGTTATCAACCAATATTCCATAGACAATCACCCGGACGATAATGATGTCTTTAATCTACAACCACCACCACCGAAGCAGAAGAAAAGAGCTACAAAACGCCTGAAACTAGAGATTTAGATTGACATTTCGTATTCTTTTAAAAGAGATCATTAAATATATTTTAATAAAAACTATATTAAAAATCCATGGCATTTGTATAAATGTTGTCTACATGTTGTAAAATATATATTGTATGTATGTTGTATATATATATATATATATATATATATATATATATATATATATATATATATATATATATATATATATATATATATATATATATATATATATATATATATATATATTGTATATATGTTGTATGAATAAAGAAACATAACAACACACTGCTGAGTCATACACAACACTTAAAACACTCTTAGTAACCTACTAACCCACGCCGCCATTATTGATCTAATATTTTTCCTTATATAAATCTCACGAGCCACCTGCACTATCGATCGGTATATTTTACTATATAAAAGTCATGCAGCACCTGCACAATACTAACCGAAATGCGCTACTATGCTACTAGTGGTCGCGTTTATTTAATGGTAGCAGTAGGGATTATTAGTAATAACAGTGGTAGTGGTCGCGTTTATTTGATGGTAGCAGTAGGGGTTATTAGTAATAACAGTGGTAGTGGTCGCGTTTATTTGATGGTAGCAGTAGGGGTTGTTAGTAATAACAGTGGTAGTGGTCGCGTTTATTTGATGGTAGCAGTAGCAGTAATAGTCGATAGTAGACGCAATAGTTTGGGGAAATCTTAGTATTGGTAATAGGGGGAAGGGGGGAGAGATCAGGTAGTGATGAATAGTGCAGCAGGGGTAGTACTAAAAGCCGGTGGTAGTAATAGTAGTATTAGCATTTACTAATATTTACAAAAGTTAATATAGTAGTAGATTGTTAACAGCAGTAGTTATTGCAGCCGTTGTTGTAATAATGATGGCAGTACTAGCAGCAGCTGCATCTTGTTAGTGTTAAATGTTTCAATTTCAGTAGTAGAGGCAGCATAGAATAAACTGATGGTAAAGTCGCCATAACCTGGTTAGCCTCTCGGTGTGGGCGGATAATGTTGGACGGACGATATTAGCATTTGTATAAATACCGGTAGCAGTACGCATACGTCACGTCTGAAAACATAAGCAGATTGATTCTGTGTATTTTGTATGAATGTGACTGGGCTTCGTGGAGTTTCAGGCGTCAGAATGTAAAGTTTAGGTCAACAGTTAGAAGTAATTCTGCCGATGCATCTGGTTTCTAAGTTTATTCTCGACATTTAAATTGAATGTCATTAGTCATCCCTTGCGACCAGCACTGGAACGGAGGGAGGATATCTGGGGACTAATAGAAGAGAGTTCTGAAGGTTCATGTAGCACAATTTCTAAAGAATACAGAATATTGTGTGAATAATGAGAGAGAGTGTGTGTGTGTGTGAGAGAGAGATAGAGAGAGATCTGAGTTTGTGTTCGAGCTTGTCTGTGTAGCTAATCTTGTGAATATGTGGCTATTATGTCGCTTTCCTCAAACAAGCTTGATACTCACAAATGGCTGGTTTGCACTTCCTTTGAACATTGTTCTTTCTGATACCAGTTCGTGGAACTGTATGTCCAAAATATGTATTTTGCTCTTTTGGAAGTTATTTTATTGACCCCGAGTCCCTCTTTACTCATATGGTTCGAGGCCTATGTTACTGTCGTAAATTGAATGTGTATGGCTGTCACTTTTAGCTCAGTGGTCCGCCTCTGTCTTATTCTCTATTTTGTCTCCTCCCATTTTTTCTTTGTAATAGCCTCTACAGCTCTGTTTCTGGACTTAGTCATGTCACTCTTTCGTTGGACAAGCTAAATTCAAACCATTCGCACGTGTGCGTCGGCACCAAGCAAAAGGTCGTTTCATTTACCCTTTCTTGTGGGTGACGGGAAAGTTCTATGATTCTTTGATTCAGAGAGAACCTGGGGACACAGGAAAGCGACCTTAGCCTTTCATGCGGCGGAGCGCATCTAGAATCGCGAACTCTTGTCGTTCGAATGACGCCAGAGTGTCGCTACAGATTACTTATCTTTTATCACGATACGCTAAAGAGACAACCTCCGAGGTCCTTACGTCTTTGTTGCGCTGCCATCACTGCACGTGCAACCCCACGCCTGAACACCTGCAGGCTTTTTCTAACTATTTAAGCTAGCCGTCTCTAACACTCCTTGCCATTGTCTCAGAGAATTCTGCTACCTTACAATGTGATATCCTCCAATTCCCTTCTTTCATTTCTTCAACTGTCTGGTCTATCTTTCCTGCTTCATGTATTGTTTGAACATTCCGTCACGTAGTTTTAGTGATGGTTTTGAGTATCACATACGGCTGTGAGAGTTGGAAAATAACAAAACCATTGGAGAACAAGCTGAATACATTCGAGAACAAATGTCTTAGAAAACTCATGAACATCAGTTGGAAAGAATTCAAGACTAATCGACAAATAAGAGAAGACATGTCTCCGACTATATAAGGAAAAGACGATGGTCATATATCGGTCATGTCCTACGAATGCAAAAAACAACAGAATACCACTACAGGCGCTCACTTGGGTTCCTGAGGGTAAGCGGAAAAAAGGAAGACCAAAAGAAACACTCAGAAGAACAATAATAAGAGAAGGAAGAACGTTGGGCCTAAATAATGTGCAAGAGCTAAGAGGAGTGGCGTCACAACGAACAACCTGGAGAGCACTGGTTTCTGCCTTATGCGCCGTGTTTGGCGCTTAAAGAATTTATTATTATTATTATTTGAGTATCAGGAAAAGTCCAGTGAGGTTGGTTCCCTTTCGGTTTTCACAAAACCCTTCATCAGTGATAACAGTGTCGTCTCCTGCCAATTGCACCCGGGCAGTCCTGGGTAAAGTCTTGTTCCTATCTTTTTTTTTTTTCTGTAGCGATTTTTCTGACATGGTTGCCCAGACGCCCTTATTCGCCTTGTACGGCAGTCTTATCAGGATTACAGTAGTCCTATTATTTTAACACCCGAGAACGACGCGGGGAAAGGATTTTTTAAAAAAATTAGTTATATCATCATCATCATCAGCTATCATCTTGTCACGGGTTGCCTCCCCTTGCTCTGCAGTAGTGATCCTACGTGACCAAAACCTAGAGTAGCTAATGTTGGTCTTCAAATGTGTCTACCTTCGCACAAGATTACTCTTGGCAGAGATGCAGATAGAAGGATGATGATGCTTCTACCTCGAGGGAGTCCCCACAAGATATTTAAGAAATCGTCAACAATGCTGAATCGGTCCGAGCACGTTAACTCTATCTTTCACGCCGCCTTTTGTGGAGAGATAAAATATTAGCTCGTTCAAGCCCCCAACTGAATTAACAGTAAAATTCATCTGCGTATTATTATTATTATTGCTCGTATTGGCTCTTTAGATGTGGATATAACTATATATATTAGAATACGTATTCACACATGTGCACTTCTCTTTGTAATAATTAATTCAACTATGAATTTGAAGGAAAAAAAACAACATATACAAATTGAATGATCAGTTACTTCAACACTTGTAAATAAATAAGAACTGGTGATTAATTTTTTTAAAAGTAAGTCTCATCATGGAATATATCGGCTTTTTAAGCTTAATTTTAGAAAAGGAAGTTCTTTGTTTGGCCGGCTAAAAATGGGACTTGCCAAAATGCTAAAGTGCCGATGCTGCTGGTTCCGTGGATTCGTCTCTGTGGTGAGGGCACGTTTCTAAATAAGAATCTTCACAACCCGTGGAATGTATGTTTCAAGTGTGAATTACAAGCTTTAAGCCACAGAATGGTAGTACAGCAAATGGTTTCTTCGGGTCGCCTCGTGATTGTGCCACAAACTTTAGAGGGAATAAAAGAACAAATTCCGCTGCTAAGTCTTTGTTTTCCTGATGTTAATCAGGCGCCTTTCCCGCTGTCCGTCAGCCGTTTGTTTTCTCAGATTTGTTACTCTCCCTTAGCGTATATCATATCACTCAGGGCATGTGATGAAAAATCACCAGTATGTCAGTTAATGTAATGAAACATTTGTGACTGGACAGCGGCAGTGGCTTGTGCCTGAAGGAACATATTAAGTTTACATACTGTGACGGTATTGCCTCCCCTGCTTTGCAGTAGTGGTCCAACAGTGGCCAAAACTCAAGAGTATCTAATATGGGCTTCAAATGTATCTACCTTCGTGCAAGATTACTCTTGGCAGAGATGTAGATAGAAGGGTGATGACACTTCTATTACAAAGGGAGTCTTTACAAGATATTCAGAATAAGCGAGAACAGTACTGCTTTGACTGAGTATGTTAACTCTGTAATTCTGCCGACGCTTTTGTGAAGGATTTAAGCACTTATTACTTTCAGCTCGTTTAAGCCCCCACCCCTGATTTACTCAGTGGAATTCTATTATTCTAGTATAGCTCTGTGTTGCGTGATAAATTCTCGCAACATCGTTTTATTTCAATATCTGTTTTATAACGCAAGGGCAACAACTGCTTGGAATTTATAGTCACTTTTCTCGGTGAGCATTTGTCTTCTCGCGTTGGTATCGAATGCAGTTAAGTTTGAGCTGTGGTCGTTTTGCGCTGGACTGCGCATGACTTGTCTTGCTTCTTTGTCGATCGGTTTCCGCCCACGACTAGTGGGAGTGAGCGATTTGGAATGGCGAAAGAGATGCCTCGTTGAAGAGGGGATCTCCGCTATTTTTGTTCTGTCAGGGATGTGTAGTCCTCTTAATGGATATTTCGTTTATTCGAGATAATACCTCTAGTGTTTCCCACATGTCGGGAGGCGTGATATTTCTGTGTATTTCATGAAAGCAAGGTAAATTGACTCTTTCATTAACTCTATTGATTTTGGGTCGTGAGCGATTTCGATTCATAGCCTGTCTGCGAAAGTCGTCGTCACGAGATGTTTTCCTAGCTCACATGTCGCTGCATTGTACTGCATCGGTTGATGTAGGTACCAAGGACCATTACTTGCTACTTTGTTAAATGAACTAGGTTTGGAAAACCTTTATTATCTAGAGGATATTTTTGAGGACATTATTTATACTTCGGCAGACGTGTCTGTCTTGCTGAAGTCAAACTAAGGAGAGTGAACTGATCTCATACATCTGGTTATCTCCTGGCTGTTATAGAAAAGGATGGAGTTTTCCACCTGACTACATTTACAGCACTTTGAAATATAACATGCATCTGACTCATCATTGTAATGCTGTCTACCGTTTATTGCTGTATTGAATGTTGCTGTGATAATGACTGTTTGATGTGCCTACACATTTGCGTAACCATTTTGTCACTGTGGCGTCCACAATAAATAATGAAGAAAAACGTCAACGGCTGTTTCAAGACTCATTGACTTTATACGTCGTGAGTTTACTGACGTCCTATGTGGATTGCCCTGTTATTGTTGCATGAACATTGTTTTGACTGAACACATCTACACACTACACAAAACCAGACATGCGGATGCCATCCATCATCATATGGCATCACGCATCATTTGGTGGCCATAAGCTGGTTTGATTCTGGTACTAGCAAACACGGGGTCCCTTACCCACTTCATTTTCAACAAGAATTCATCAGCATCCTTCAAGAAATTAACATTCTTCAATACAGTCAACATCTTCAAAATTTTCAAAGTACTCGGCGTTGCCCGGTAAAAGTCAAAATTGCAATTTTTTGACGGAAACAAGAATTTGACAGTACCCGGCGTTGTTACATGTTGCCGGATAACTCGGACTGCCGTTATCTTTTACGCAAGTCAAGCAAGTTGCTGCTGTCAAGGTTCCAGTGCTGTCGTTTTTTGAGAAGGTCAAGTGCCGGTTGAAACGGGTTGTTTTCTGAAGAAGGCCAAGTACCGATTTCCATCAACTTACTTTTGGATTAGAAGGTCAAGTGCCGAAACAACTCAACACACAGTATGTCAGAAGCTCTTGTACCATCGTGTTAGCAGTGGAAGCAGTTCAGATGTGCCATCATCGTTGGAGCTTCGCTCTTTAGGACGTTGATTGACATCCGTTTTTCTGCTGTTCTACGATTGGAAGCCTATAAGTTAAGTGGCCTGTTTGTATGTAAACTGTGCCCTTATACTTCTGCTGAGTCTTCTGTGTATCATCTCATTCTATATGTTTTATGTTTATATGTTATTTGTATATTTATATGTTTATATTTCAGCGGGTTCTCGGTTGGGTGGTGTCTCCGTTAGATTATGCCACGTCATAGAGGTCGTCTATTGTGAGCGTTTTCTGTAAGGTTTGCAAATTTCCGATACTGGAATTTGCTAAGCGACTTCTGTTGCTATTTATGTTAGTTGTGATGACATGTTTTAATATTGTTTTCGTTATTATTTCGCATTCTTTAGTTTTGTTTTGATTTGTTTGTGTTTGTTAGCCTACTCTTGTCTATAATTTAGTTTCATACAACATTTTTGTTTATACACTGTGGTGTCATGTATTTTGTTTAATTCTATCGCAGATATCGTCACATTTTTTGTGATATTTCATTAATTTCTGCTTTATTTTTAGTTGATTTCTGCGAAAGTTTTTGTATTGTTGCTGATCTTTGTTATTGTTTACATTGTTATTGTTTACATTGTTTGTATTGTTTACATTTTCAATGTTTACATTCTGCATGTGTTTACATAGTCATTGTTTACAGTTATAGTAATTAGTTAATGGGCTATGCTAATGCACTGTTACTACTATACTGATGATAAATGAATGATGAATAGTGTCGTGCACTATTGAATGAGAAGTGCACTTATGATCAAGAATTGAGTGCTGATATTTCATATACAAGTTCTTTGATTGGAGACTTGTTTCCCACAGAGACTGGGATAATATAAGGTGATGTGAATATACAAGTGCTTAATTAAGACTTGTTACACTTAGGTTTGAAATAAATTAGTTAATTATTTCAGGTTTTGGACTCATATGTTAGACAACATGTCTACATTTGAGCACTTTATTGAGCAGGGTAAATTGCTTGGGAAGACTGGTGATAAGTTGGAAGAATTTGCAACTGCTCGATATGATAAAGCAATGGAAGCTGAACAAAAGAAACTGCAGATGCAGGTGGATGAAAAAAGATTCCAAATGGAAATGGAAAAACAAAAAAGGGAATCAGAAGCTGAGGAGAGAAAACTCCAGCTACAGCTAGAAGCTGAAAGACTTCAAAAAGAGGCTGAGAATAAAAGACTTGAAAAAGAGGCTGAAAATAAAAGACTTGAAAAAGAAGCTGAAAATGAAAGACTTCAAAAAGAGGCTCAGGCTGAGGAAAGAAGATTACAGAGAGAGTCTGATGAGAGGAAAGAGAAAGCAAAAATGGAACATGAAGAAAAGGTCTTAGCTTTAGAGTTGGAAAAATTGAAATTGACAAGCATGAGTAATGGTAATGATTCAAACAAGGGTTCATCTTCTGGTAAGGCTAATAATGATACTTTTAAGATTAAGTTACCAACATTTAGTCCTTCCAGCGATGACATAATGTTCTATCTGGACAGATTTGAACAAGCATGTACAGCTCATAACATAGACAAAGCAAAATATGTTTATCAGTTATCAGGGATACTGACAGGTAAAGCTCTAAGTATATTAAATATGGTGGATGAACCTGACAAGAACAATTATGAGGTTGTCAGGGCCGCTTTGTTAAAGAAATATCAGCTTAACGAAGACGGCTATCGTCTACAATTTAAAAACATGTTACCTGAAAATGGAGTTGAATTCTCCGAGTTTATTGCAAGAATACGCATTACTTTCTCACGATGGGTTGAACTATCTAAGACGGAAAAAACTTATGAAGGACTTATGGACTTAATACTTAGAGACAAAGTCATGTCGTCTGTCAATGAGTCTTTCCTTGCTTTCCTTCATGAACGTAAACCTAAAACAATAAAAGAAATGGAAGATTTCTGTTGCCAATACGTAACTGCGCACCCACACATAACCATGGGTAACTCTAAGGTGAAAGAAGGTTTACCAGTTGCTTCGGCAGCTCCGTATGGTCAAAACTTTGCTCGTAGATCCCAACAAAATTTTGATAGAAAGAGTAGCGGTAATTTCTGTCAAAATCATGGAAATCAATTTCATGGTGATTCTTCTTCGAAGAATTGGAGACAACCTGATAGTACTCGTTACTATCACCCTAATAATTATAAGCATTTCAAAAGAGGATATGGTAATAGAGGTTATTCCTGCCGAAGACCTCAAAACCAAACAAATAGATGTTCGCATCAATGTGAACATGATAGTAATCGTGGAAACTGGAATTCGAACCAGTATAACAATTACAATAGAGACAATAATAACTGCAGAGATAATAATAACTCTGATAACTTCAGAGGTAATAATAGTCGGGGTAGATCTCAACACAAAAAAAAGAGATATCAGCAGGCTAATGCTGTACAACAGGAAACTGAGGCAGCCTGTAATCATGTTGTTGATAGTAAAAACTTTGACGCTGTCACTAGTTCTGCTTTTGACTTTGAGAGAGCAAACAAATGTCCCCAATGCAGTACTTTATTCGAACCGGGTACCATAACTACTTTGAGTTGTGGTCACCCACTTCCCGCTCTTCCTGCTGCTGTTGCGCATGACGGGAGGGGTTCTTTAATTCTACATAAGGGTCTTGTTAATGATACTCCGGTCTCACTACTTTTCGATTCCGGATGCACCACTATTGGTGTTAGACAATCGCTTGTAGATCCATCTTGTGCTACAGGAAGGGTTATTAAATGTGTCACATTTGGCGGCACTCTAGAAAAATATCCTACTGCTGTAATTCGCATTGCCACTCCTTTCTTTACTGGAGATGTGCATGCTTGTCTCTTACCTAATCCTATTGCGGACCTTATTATTGGTCGTATTCACGGAGTTAGGGAGTGTACCCCACAGCAGATTGCTGCTTGGGAAGATAATAACATGCAAGCTACAAATGCAGTAGTTACAAGAGCACAAGCTCTACAAACACCCGAAACTTCACTGAATAGTGATAATGAAGTTGATAGCCAAGATAGTCACTTAGTGATCACTCGTGACTCTTTCATAAAATTGCAAGAAGAAGATTCTTCTTTAAAAAAATTCTTCGTTCTTGCGAAGAAAGGTGATCCGAATCAGGATACAAATAGAAAATCTTGGATTGCAATGAGAAACGGCGTACTTGTACGTATGGTACAAGATTCGGCTACGTCGGCACATTCGCAAATTCTTGTTCCCAAGAGCATGAGAGTCCAAATATTGCAACATGCTCATGACTCGCAATGTGCTGGACATATGGGTTTTGCCCGTACGAAGTCGAGAGTCCTTGCGGCTTTCTTTTGGCCTTTTGTCAATAAGGACATTCGTATTTACTGCCGATCATGCAAGGTATGTCAGGAGGTCAAATCTAGAGGACCACGACATGCTGCGCCTATCCAGGCTGCTGACATTCCTATTCGGCCGTTTCAGAAAATGGCCATAGATATTATTGGCCCTTTTAAGGTCAAGTCGGCCAGAGGACATCAGTTTATCCTTACATGTGTCGATATGTGCACACGTTGGCCAGAGGCTATTCCTCTTAAGAGCATATCTACTACAGATATCGCAGATGCTCTTTGGTTGATATTTTCTCGCTTGGGGTTCCCCAGAGAAATATTGTCAGACCATGGCACTCAACTCATATCTGACACTATGTCACAGGTAATGTCTACCTTACATATTGAACGATCTCTCAGTAGTATCTACCATCCTATGTCTAATGGGTTAGTTGAGCGTCTGAATAGAACGCTCAAGACTTTGCTTGGTAAGATAACTGAAGATCATCCTCAAGATTGGGACAGGGTTTTACCCGCGGCTCTCTTTGCCTATAGAGAAGTCCCTAATGAACACACAGGATTTTCTCCCTTCGAACTTGTCTTTGGCGCGCGTCCACGCGGCCCTATGTCTTTATTACACGATCTCATCACTGCCGATGATATTAGCGATGAAACTCAATCCTCATATGAGTATGTCATTGCTCTTAGACAAAAGATCATTGAGGCATGTAAGCTAGCAACTGCTTCATCAGAAATTGCTAAAGAGAAGGCAAGGCAGTTTGCTAACAAGAATAGATGTCTACGACAACTTTGTCCAGGTGACAAAGCATTCGTCCTACTCCCCAGTAGGGAAAATAGACTTCTTATTGCATGGAAAGGTCCGTATGCAATAGTCTCTCGGATTTCCGATGTTGACTATGTGGTCGATATTGATGGAAAGCATAAAACTTTCCACATAAACATGCTTTCGGAATTTCACGAACGTCCGGACTATTTGCTGCCTATTTTCCAGGCAACGGATGATGCTCCTGCACCTCACGGTCATTATTCATCCCTGTCTGTCATTCAGGATGAGGAAGCTACCTTCTCTGATGTCAACCTTCCCCTTCCAGTGGTTCCATTACATTCCACGGAATCTTGGAAAAACGTTTCTGTTTCTCCTAATCTTTCTGGTGACGAACATCGACAAGTCTCGTCGATGTTACAAACATTTCAGGATGTTCTCACTGACATTCCTGGACACACAGATGTCATAGAACATGACATAATTCTTACCGACAATAATCCAATTAGGGTTAGGCCGTATCCTATTCCTATACACTTTCAGTCGCAAGTGGAAAAGGAATTGGATGAAATGATTCAATTAAATATAATTGAACCATCGACTTCACCATATTCTTCTTCCATGGTTATTGTCCGGAAGAAGGATAAGAACATACGAATTTGCGTTGATTATCGCAAATTGAATCAGGTCACAAAGTTCGACGCTGAACCGATGCCTTTGTTAGAAGATCTACTGATTAGACTTTCTAATTCTAGATTCTTCACTAAACTTGACTTGTCTAAAGGTTATTGGCAAGTGCCTTTAGCAGAGCATGCCAAACCTCTTACTGCTTTTTCTACACCTAGGGGTCTATTTCAATGGAATGTTATGCCTTTTGGTCTCATGAACGCCCCTGCCACTTTCGTTCGCATGATGCGTCGAATTCTGTCACATCGTTCGGATGTCATCGCATACTTAGATGACATCTGTCTCTTCAGTGATACCTGGGAAGATCACTATTTAGGGTTATATGACTTACTGTCCACTCTACGTGAGAATAATTTGACAGCAAAACCTTCTAAAGCTTTTGTTGGTTTTGGTGAAATCTCTTTCCTGGGTCATCGTGTTGGTCATGGTCTCTTGAAGACAGAAGACCACAATACGTCCAAAATACTGAACATCTCTGTTCCTAAAACGAAGAAACAAGTTAGGAGTCTCTTAGGTTTAATTCAATTTTATGGGAGATTTATTCCAAATTTATCTTCGATCATGGCACCTTATCAACATTGTTGAAGAAAGGTTCGCCTAATCTGGTCCGTTGGTCTGAAGAATGCCAATCTTCACTAGACCAAATCAAGAATATATTTTCTTCTCCTCCCATCTTAAGATTACCTACTCTTGATAGGACTTTTGTTCTTCGGAGTGATGCTTCATCCACTGGGATTGGAGCAGCACTGATGCAAGAATATGCAAATACTCTGCATCCTGTTATGTACATTTCTAGAAAACTAAATGCGGCAGAGAGGAACTACTCGGTTTTAGACCGTGAGTTGTTAGCGATGGTTTGGTCAATTCTAAAGCTACAAAGATTCCTCCTGGGCGCACATTTCATTCTAGAGACTGATCAGAAAGCTCTTACAGCTATTCAGACTAAGAATTTGAAGAGTTCGAGATCCACTCGATATGCTATAGCTCTTCAACCTTTTCACTTCACGGTACGAGCTATCCGTGGTGCGGATAATGTGATGGCTGACATTTTGTCTAGATGCCCACATGACTCCAATTAATACTTCTGTCCTATATTCCTATATATTACAGAGTCATAACACACCTATATTTCTACAATAGATTAGCACATCTGTACTTACTTTATATGTACACACTATCGTGCTTTGTTGTCATCTTCTTCTGTTCGTTTTTTAAAATGATAGAGGAGGACTGAGTAGTTAATATAAGGGCCGTTAGTTTACTAAACAGCCACAATTATTAATAATGTATTGTACCTTATGAAGCATATTAGTTATTAATTAGCATTATATTGCTTGTACTTTCTCAGAATGTCATTGTTGAGCTGAGGACTTACCTTACGAGTTCTAGATTGTGTACTTACCCTCGGAATACCAGAGCATATGTCCTGGATCGTCATGTAGTTTAACTTTACTATGTACTTATGTCATTACATGTCAAAGAATGTACTATCTAAATTTTCCTATCAGATTTGTACATCCATTTTTAAAGACAATATTAGAGTATGCTGTTTAATGATGATTATAGTAACTTGCATACGTATATTGTGTTTACATGCTAACGTGATGTGTGTTGGTGACACCTCCCCGATGTGAATATTTTTTGAGACATATTTATTTTTCTGTTGAGGTATATCCTCACCAGACACTCTATAATTAGCCTATTGTTTGGCAATTTAGTTAATTATCAGCGCATAATTCGTGCGTTTTGAGCCGCTTATCGCTTGCTCTTTGATATTGAAAAAAAAAAAATATGTTCCACATTTTTTTTTATCGGGAGGAGGTGGTGATATGTTGCGTGATAAATTCTCGCAACATCGTTTTATTTCAATATCTGTTTTATAACGCAAGGGCAACAACTGCTTGGAATTTATAGTCACTTTTCTCGGTGAGCATTTGTCTTCTCGCGTTGGTATCGAATGCAGTTAAGTTTGAGCTGTGGTCGTTTTGCGCTGGACTGCGCATGACTTGTCTTGCTTCTTTGTCGATCGGTTTCCGCCCACGACTAGTGGGAGTGAGCGATTTGGAATGGCGAAAGAGATGCCTCGTTGAAGAGGGGATCTCCGCTATTTTTGTTCTGTCAGGGATGTGTAGTCCTCTTAATGGATATTTCGTTTATTCGAGATAATACCTCTAGTGTTTCCCACATGTCGGGAGGCGTGATATTTCTGTGTATTTCATGAAAGCAAGGTAAATTGACTCTTTCATTAACTCTATTGATTTTGGGTCGTGAGCGATTTCGATTCATAGCCTGTCTGCGAAAGTCGTCGTCACGAGATGTTTTCCTAGCTCACATGTCGCTGCATTGTACTGCATCGGTTGATGCAGGTACCAAGGACCATTACTTGCTACTTTGTTAAATGAACTAGGTTTGGAAAACCTTTATTATCTAGAGGATATTTTTGAGGACATTATTTATACTTCGGCAGACGTGTCTGTCTTGCTGAAGTCAAACTAAGGAGAGTGAACTGATCTCATACATCTGGTTATCTCCTGGCTGTTATAGAAAAGGATGGAGTTTTCCACCTGACTACATTTACAGCACTTTGAAATATAACATGCATCTGACTCATCATTGTAATGCTGTCTACCGTTTATTGCTGTATTGAATGTTGCTGTGATAATGACTGTTTGATGTGCCTACACATTTGCGTAACCATTTTGTCACTGTGGCGTCCACAATAAATAATGAAGTAAAACGTCAACGGCTGTTTCAAGACTCATTGACTTTATACGTCGTGAGTTTACTGACGTCCTATGTGGATTGCCCTGTTATTGTTGCATGAACATTGTTTTGACTGAACACATCTACACACTACACAAAACCAGACATGCGGATGCCATCCATCATCATATGGCATCACGCATCACTCTGTTTAGAGTGTGTGTAGTAATTTGACTGAGACAAACATGCAGTAACTTTAAAATGATTAAATCGAAGTAAATTTGTAACATTACAAATAACAAAATTTAATAATCACTTTAGGTTTTAACAGTTGGAAAGAATTTGAATAGTTATGGATCAAGAAAAGTTATCCTCACAGTCTTTAGGGAATGTGAGATATTACAAGAAGTTCAAGTGGCAGCATATATTTGAACTTAGCTGCCAATTACGGTTCTGCTCCTTCTTATGGGTTGGTTCTTTTCACTCTGCTCGCGCTGGTCTCTGATCAAGGTTGTCGGGGGTAGTCGTTTCCCAGAAACGTCAAGGAGAGTCTACCACGCGTGTCCTTCGTCTTAAAGCTTAGGCCACGGTTCCCTTCTTGTTCCAGAGATAGTACTTTCTGCTGGTACCACCAATAACTATGGTAAAAGAATAGAACGAAACGCTCTTCTGAGTATGGCGTTTTCCACCCCATAGTTATGGGTTCCTATCTCCCCATACCACCATCCCAATTACTCAGACTTTACCCTCGATGAGAATTAAATTTAATCCCTAGGGATAAAATTTTCTTTACATTTAAATAGAATAGCTTTCATAGTTACTTTATATTTAAATGAAACGGTTAATAATTACTTTATATTTAAATGAAACGGTTAATAATACAGATAGAGTCTGTTTACATATACATCTCCACTGACTGAAAAGTGTTCACAATATAAATTGAATATGTTTTCATTTATGTTTTACACTGATTGAAAAGTTTGAAACTTCCATTACTTTAAAATGAATATTTTCACATAGACATTTACACTGGTTTAAAGCTTGAAAACTTACATTAATTTTAAAGTGACTATGTTTATAGGGACATTTACACTGCTTTGAAAATGTATGTATTATACTTAGAATTCACATCATTTCTTTCATCTTTCCATCCCTGCTCCATAGGGAACCTGGAACTATTTATGCTTTTAGTTCTCTTTACGAAACTATCAATAAAGCAATCACCAGCCCGTGCAGTTGGGGGTCATGAATCATCATTCTATACACTGAGGTTGCCAGCCTCAAATGACTTGGGCATCCAAAAGCGAGTTTTACACATTAAACTTCACATGGGAATATATACATATGTTAGTTCACATGTTAGTAATGAAACATAGAATGAAAAATGCACTACTTACGCCAATCTTGGCTACAAACTTGTTGCTCAGATGAATAAAAGAGACGAGTCGGTCTCTTTCACGCGTCTGGGGTGTCTTTAATTTGAAAATAGATTCCCTCTCTGACTCCGGGTGTGTCTTCAGTTTTCTAGCCCCGGTGTTCCTTAATAAAATGTAGAGATTTCCTGTGCTTTGTAAGTCTTATTTGGTTCTCCAATAAAAGGTCCAGTTAACAAAAACGAATTATGAATCTAGTCTTCACTCTGGAGAGGTCTGATGTTGTCTTGGCGAGCATGAAATTCACAGTGAAATAAAACTGCGGAATGGTCAGACTATATTCCTATCTTCCCACGCATTGTTGTTATGAATCTAATCAGAAAGATCCAATCATTTCAAATCATGCGGATAGGGTGTGATGATTTCAAAAATATTCCGACATCGGATAATTTTGAACGTAAGGCAGAGGTCAACTCTCCCATATATGGTAATATAATGTCCGATGCCCTTGTGTACAAACTTACAGACAGATCGGGGAACTCATATAACAACATGCGTAATCTGTAATACTTATCACTTTATTAGAAAGTAATGTCATAACAAGTCGGCCCGGAAGCGATTAAGTCACACTTGTCTGCCCACATGTGTCACACAGACAGTAATCTCGTTATCTGTCGTATGAGTACGCAAAAACTCCGTGTCTGCCCATCTGGGTTACCAAACGAGTCGTCTTATCACCAGTTCCATCTAAACACGCCGGCGACTATCTTATCTCAGTTGCTTACCGCAAGCCAGGATGACCGGGTAACAAACAGATGACATCACAGAGAGGAGTGTCGAATGATTTGATAAAATCAAATATCTGCTACTTAGCAGAAAAATAACGACGAAAGAAAGAAAGAAAAGTGCGATACTTGAGAGCACATAATAAAAATCAGTACCACAAATGTACCGATACTGCCGGAGAGAAACAAAGATCGATAGGGGCCGCCTCATTTTGTCACATATAGACTTGTCTTTCCACAGCTTACAGACCATACAGTGCAGGAGTATAATTTTTTTTTCCTAATTTTGGGAAGTATTTACGGGAAACTATTGGCTATACTTCGGCTGACGGGAGAACTGTGGTTAGAGTTTTTCTCTAGCATAGGAGATACATCTTTCTGGATTAATTTAACGAAGCAGTAGCAGCTCTCTTCATGGTCGAGGACTGGGGGCCGCCCCTGTTAGGTAGATTTTCTGGGCTTTGTATTTGTACGTGTAATGGTGGTGTGGAATCAGTAGATTTGCCTGTGTTCTTGGTTGTATTTGTTGTGATATAAAATCATTAGCTCATCAGAGCTAGTAAGGTTATTATTTTATTTTATGTGGATTTAATTAATAAATATATTTATATGTTCTAAGCGGTCAGAATTCACTTTCTATTGTACTTGTCACTTGATGTTTACTTGTTTACTGTAATAGATTACCTATTTAGCAGAGAGGACGGGAGAAAGTGTATGACATTCTTAAACATTGTCTCGATTGTGGCTGGAAGAAGACATTAGATACCTAATTACATCTATCTTCTTTCCAAAAGTCATACCTCACTCCCTATTTTTCATTAGTGACTCTATCCATATCTATTTTCACATTACTCATTCATACGCTGTCTAAACTCAGGCATAATCTACTTCCATACCCGTGACAGCTACTATTGGCTAACTTGTTCTGCAACGTAACTCATTATTAGTTCATTTTCGGTTATTTTTCCCCCCTCCGCGAAGAGTCAATTTACACTGGTGTGCGCATAGACTCATGACCTGGCGTGGGGCTGTAAAAGGCCTGGGCTACGTTCGTTTGCCTTACACTTTAATGTGCGGGATGACTATTAGCTCCGTATCAAAAGAGTCATTGCGCAAAGATATGGGGGGGGTGGGGGGGGGGGGGGGGGGGGGGGGGGGGGGGGGGGGGGTAATTAATCTATGGCATAATAATATTCAGCCGCTCTGTTGCATTCGTGCGCAGAAATGCTGCGTTTGAGCAAAGAATGGGTGGGTGTGACATGTGTTTTTAAGAGAAATTGTGAAAGAATCGAGGGCTATTCTATTAAGAATGCCTGATATCTACTGACACATGCAAGAACACTTTTCTCTCTTATCAGGGTTGTTCACTCTATTAGAGCGTGCAAAAAAAGGGATGCTCGGAATATTAATTGTTATCTCTTTCCTTACTGTCCTCGCTTCTATCAGTGCTTGGTTAATCATGGAAAATATAGAATACTTTTCCCAGATCAAATGAATTGACATAATGTGCATTTAAATAATTATCAATAAAAGTTCCTAATAAACACTCATAATGTACATTCCGGACAGAGTGACTTAACAGCTGATAATTATATATATATACATATATATATTGATAGAAGTGGAAGTTGATGATTAATTGCCACGGAATTCTCCCCCCCCCCTCCCCGCTCTTCAGTGATGATCCAATAATGGCCACAATTTAGAGTATACAATAAGAGTCTTTAGAGGTATCTACCTTCGCTCAAGTTTACTCTTGGTAGAGTTGTAAATAGAAGGATGGTACTTCTATTTTAGGGAGTCTTCATGGGATATTTCAGAAATCAAGCACAACGCTGAATTTATCAAAGCTATCGTGAACTTTGTATCTGCCTGCCCATTCTATGAAGATAAAGATATATTTGCTCGTTTCTGTGCCCCCCCCCCCCCCCCCCCCCCCCCCCCCCCCCCCCCCCCCCCCCCACCCCCCCCCCCCCCCCCCCCCCTCCCCCCCCCCCCCCCCCCCCCCCCCCCCCCCCCCCCCCCCCCCCCCCTCCCCCCCCCCCCCCCCCCCCCCCACCCCCCCCCCCCCCCCACCCCCCCCCCCCCCCCCCCCCCCCCCCCCCCCCCCCCCCCCCCCCCCCCCCCCCCCCCCCCCCCCCCCCCCCCCCCCCCCACCCCCCCCCCCCCCCCCCCCCCCCCCCCCCCCCCCACTGAATTATTCAGTAAAATATTACTTAGTAGCTCTGTTGTATCGTATATTTGAGAAAACTGATTCATACTGTGCACTTCTCTCTGTAATAATTAAATCAACTATTAATTTGTAAATACATATAATAAATTATTGTTTTAACATGAGTAAATAAATAAGGAAAATTGGTGAATTGAAAAATATGGGATTTATCTTCACACAAAAATGGTTACGGTGGTTTGATTTGGTGGTGAGAATTATTTTTTGCTTTGGCCTGGTTAAAATAACTTAACTAGCCAGATGTTGAAACTGGTTTGCTGGCTGCTCCGTCAATTATCGACTTCTGTGGTGAGGGCACGTCCCAGGCTTAGTTGCAATGGTAACCGCTCCGAACGTCACGGCAAGGATCTTCACACCCCGTCAAAGACAGGCATTTAGCGTAGACCACGAGCTCTTGATCCAAACACTCGTATCAAGCTGGTACAACACACTGGTATCTCCAACGTGTACCACAAACTTTGAGAAGAAACACATGTCTCTGCTAAGTATAGGCTTCCTGACACTAGTCAGGCGCTTTCTCGCTGTCACTTCCACCGCTCTTTTTTTCTCAGTAATTTTACCCACCCTGACCAATAAATCATAAACCCAGTGGATTTGAAGAAAAATCATCGTTACTGTCAGTTAATTTGATGAGAAAATGTGACTGGACAGCGGAAATTGGCCTTTGCCTGATTTAAACATGTTTTGAATATGCATATAAACTTATTAATATGTTACTATAATAAATATGCACACCATGATGTCCTCATCGTCCGCTCCCTGCTCCACTGGGAGCCTAGGACTAACTCTGCTTTTGGTTCATTGTGAGAGAACCTGCCTTGAGCAGTCGCCAGCGCTTGCTGTGGTAGTTCATGAATATATCATTTTCATATGCTGAGTTTGCCAACCTCATATGAACCTGTACACCCAAATGATACAAAGACAGTGAGTAGTTATGAAACTGAATTAGAAGAAGTTGCGAAGCTTGCATATATCAGAGAACAAGAATTAATGTTATAATGAAGTGAAAATACAGCTGCAAATTTCATCTCTCTCTTTCTCTCTCTCTGTATATATATATATATATATATATATATATATATATATATATATATATATATATATATATATATATATATATATATATATATATATATATATATATATATATATATATATATATCGTACCCTTTCATCGAAGTCACTGCTGCTGTTGGCTTCAGGTCATTAAGTACAATGACTTAGAATCCTAATTCAATGTCGCTCGTCCAGTTCATAAAGTGTGAATTGTGGCTGTACTACTGGGCCCCAGTCTTGATTGAGTACCAGACCCTTTGGCATTCGGGGATTTAACAGGTCGTCCTGGTCCCTCCCCCAATCATCATGTGCTTGGGGGTTGGACTTAAAATATCAAAAGTTGTCCCCTTCTCTAATAAACATGCGCTTGTCCAGAGTGGCAGATTTAATCTACAAAATACATCCTCAGAACAATTAACTATTCTTCCAGAGACTTTGTGGTGGGCAATAAATATGTCATGTTTCTTTTTATGCCCGAATACTTATACGGGTTTATCTCCCTTCCTGGTCTCTGGGTCGGGTCAATCTTATATATCAATTTCTCCGCATGTGTCAGGCATTTATGACTGTTAACGCCAAGTGTTTACCGTACGGGCAGTTATGATGCAACAACTCGTGTCCAAGAAGACGGCAATCGTATCGGCTGTCAGGTCTAACCTATCTTGACGTGCATGGAGATCGACTGAAAAGATGTTGACAACCGCGCATGGCAATAGTACACGGAGATAATTACGATTAATCGCGTCCTTGTAATGCTAGGGACGTTCGAAGAAAGAAACGAGGATTGAATGACATGAGAACTGCAGCTATCTTAGGACACTGGAGAAAATTGTAAGGGAAATTGAGGTAGTTATAAGAGAGAAAGAGAAGAAACAGATGAACGAATTTTGATTTCGCCACACTAGGGTAACTACGAAAAACGTGAACAGGTAGAGTAAGGGGTTGAACCTAGAAGCTTATGAATTGAGAATATGAGAAATCTGATACAATAAAGCCTTTTTTTCTGCTTGTTATTGTTAGTTTGCACTTTCTTTTGCATCGTCGTATCATATACGTGTACGGTTATTTACTATTTCTTGGTTTAAAAAAAAACAATTATCCACCTCATAATGACACCAAAGATTTATATATCAAGTACTGTATCATATATCATATTTTTCAGCAAGAAGTCATATATTTAGCACATTATATTTTGTCAACTTCTTGCTCCTCGATATTTGCGGTTGTTAAGGAATAAAGTTAATATGTCATGGTATATTGCCACACGCAGGCATATAGCCATTGTTATTTGAGGAGATATGTCTATTTGTGGTAATGCATGTTTTGCACGATCTTTAACTTGTATTGAACGTCGTATACTTTGATACGTCACCGGTTGTCAATGACGTAACGTAGTCGCGCTAATTTATTCTAACGGCTAATATTCGGGCCTTTCGTATGTTTCATTCGTCCAAGCAAGGCGTATTTTTCGAGGTCCCGGAGTTGTGGAGAAATTGAGTAATTTTTGTGTGGCATTATTATATTCTCGAAGGCCGCCACTTGTTTTCAACGATCGTTAAGATGGTCCCGAACTTATGAAGAAGTTCCGCACCTTACAGAAAAGTATTCTTATTCAAGAAACATAATTCACGTTTTTGGTCGCATTACTTGGGTGTCCGTGATTGGAACTCACCTCTTAGTCAGAACGGCCACAACTGAATAGAGAAGACGAAGATATATATGATTTCAACATGCATGCTTATTGACTTATGGACTGACCACATTTATTGAGGAGACAGATGTTGAAGATTCTCCATTGCTTGTTTTGTGAAGGAATTTAATAAATATGTACTATATGTATATTGTCAACCTGCTAACCGCCGACCTGAGTTGTTCTGGCAGTATCATGTCCTGTAAGACCAAACCCTAATGCATTCGACAACATAGCACGATGAACTCTTTAAGATAAACATCTTCACACATTCTAAAATAAACAACAGTCGTAACAGCGGTGAAGAAAAATAAAAATCTTCCATCATCAAATCAGTAACCACGCACTCAGCCATGTTGTTTGTCTGTCTTTTCAAATCTTTCCGTGTATCCTTCCGCACCCTTTAACTCGAAAATCGCGGGTGCTAGTATCTAAGCGCTGTTGCAAAAAAAAAAAAAAAAAAAAACTCGTTGGAGGCGGAGCTTCGTATCCACTTTGCGGGGAAAGCGTCTTCAGCGTCACGCATTGTGCTTGAAGAACTCAAGGCTGGATGCGTGTTCTCTCCCTCTCTTTTGTGATTAGGATCAGAAACCTTTCTCTGGCAGTGAAGATGAGAATTCTTTAATGGTACATCAACTCATTGTGTAAATGGAGCGTGTGCTAGATTATATCAGGTCACTCTTGGGAATAATCGCCAGAATTGTAGAAATGCACATACTTACAGCCTCAAACCAGTTCATGCCCTATTATGTGCGAATGTGGGTGCCTGCAGGGTCTAATCGCATACGAATACGTGTACGCTTGTGCGAACAGGCTTCCACTTTTTTGCGCACATACAAGGTATATGTGGAGAGACACAGCCCTGTTTTCACTTGTTCCTATAGTTTGTACAGAAATCTTTCTTTGTTTTGTCACCGTGTCATGTATGTAGTTGTCCTCTCGTCCAGAAAAAAAATAAATAATTATTTACCCTGTTGAGTGTTTTAATCCTCCAATTCCCTTCTTTCATTTCTTCAACTGTCTGGTCTATCTTTCCTGCTTCATGTATTGTTTGAACATTCCGTCACGTAGTTTTAGTGGTGGTTTTGAGTATCAGGAAAAGTCCAGTGAGGTTGGTTCCCTTTCGGTTTTCACAAAACCCTTCATCAGTGATAACAGTGTCGTCTCCTGCCAATTGCGCCCGGGCAGTCCTGGGTAAAGTCTTGTTCCTATCTTTTTTTTTCTGTAGCGATTTTTCTGACATGGTTGCCCAGACGCCCTTATTCGCCTTGTACGGCAGTCTTATCAGGATTACAGTAGTCCTATTATTTTAACACCCAAGAACGACGCGGGGAAAGGATTTTTTAAAATAATTAGTTATATCATCATCATCATCAGCTGCCATCTTGTCACGGGTTGCCTCCCCTTGCTCTGCAGTAGTGGTCCTACGTGACCAAAACCTAGAGTAGCTAATGTGGGTCTTCAAATGTGTCTACCTTCGCACAAGATTACTCTTGTCAGAGATGCAGATAGAAGGATGATGATGCTTCTACCTCGAGGGAGTCCCCACAAGATATTTAAGAAATCGTCAACAATGCTGAATCGGTCTGAGCACGTTAACTCTATCTTTCACGCCGCCTTTTGTGGAGAGATAAAATATTAGCTCGTTCAAGCCCCCAACTGAATTAACAGTAAAATTCATCTGCTTATTATTATTATTATTGCTCGTATTGGCTCTTTAGATGTGGATATAACTATATATATTAGAATACTTATTCGCACATGTGCACTTGTCTTTGTAATAATTAATTCAACTATGAATTTGAAAGGGAAAAAAAAAACAACATATACAAATTGAATGATCAATTACTTCAACACTTGTAAATAAATAAGAACTGGTGATTATTTAAAAAAAAAAGTAAGTCTCATCATGGAATAATATCGGCTTTCGTAAGCTTAATTTTAGAAGAGGAAGTTCTTTGTTTGGCCGGCTTTTCTTCTTCTTCTTCGTTCACCCTCAGATGTCAACTTGAATAAGTTCAAAGAAAGCAGTGGTCAGCCTGAGGCTGTTGATATCTCCGTAGATTTTCTCCGGGAATGGTACTGGTGATGGTCATATGCGTTTTCTCTGTTCATCATATGTTGGGCACCTTTGAAGCAGATGTTCGGCAGTCATTTTATAGGTGCCACAGTCACACTCATCAGTAGTTCCTATCTTTAATTTGTTGAATAGATGGTATCTCAATCTGTTATGACCTGTGCGAAGTCTGAAGATTACCACTTGTTCACTTCTGCTGAGCTGGTAATACGGATCATTTTTGTGTGGCCTGAATGCTCTTCTTCCCACTTGTGCCTGTACCTGCGCTTGATAAAACTCTTGGACTCCTCATAGGTTATATCTGTGTCAAGTTGAGGAAGTTTTCCCTCTTCCTTTGCCAATCTGTCAGCCTCTTCATTTCCAGGGATGTTGCAGTGAGAAGGGATCCACTGTATCACGACTCTTTTGTATTGATGACATAGTCTGTGATGTGTTACTCTTAGGTCATCCAGTTCAGCATTACTTTTACTTTTCACTGACAGCGCATCTGAGAAGATAGCTACTGATCTCTCTGAGCTTTCTTCTGTCATTAGAATTTCTGATGCAGTTTTTAAGGCCTCTGCCTCTGCTCTGAAGTTACTTGAAAATTTCCCTGTTGCGACTGCTATCTTTTTTTTGTGTGCCATTGCTTAAGCTCAGGAAGACTCCTCCACCCCCATCTTCTGTTGCATTAGTTGCTGATCCATCTGTGTATGCATGGATCCAGGTGTTGCTTGGGTAATGTTTCTCTATATATTTTGTGGTTAGGACTCTCCTTTCTGTTTCATTTTGGCTGTTCTTTTTCTCAATACCAGGAACGTTTTCTATCATTTCAGGGAAGCATTGTTGTTTCCAAATTGGTAGCTTGTGTGCAGTACATATTGGCGTAGCTGTTGATATTGCGTTTTATTGGGTCTGCTCTCATCTTTGTTTTGACTGTCTCTACAAAGTTGCTTCACTTCAGCCTTCCCCTTCCAAGTCCATTTATTCTCTGGTGCATTGGGTGGTCTATCAGCCTCCTGAATTTCTCGGCTTGTTGCTGGGCTCTGCTATCTCTTCTATCCTCCTTAGGCTGGAGGTGAGTAATCTTTTCTAACTCTTTTATGGGTGTTGACTTCATGCCCCCTGTTATGATTCTCATTGCTTGGTTTTGGGTTCTGTTTATTTTGTTGTAGTGGTTTTTGATGTTATTGTATGGTTGATATGTTACCTAGTGTCCTGTATGAGGTCAGCTGTGAAGGCTCCTGAGATAAAAGTTTATGGGAATTACAGGAGGCCTTTCTGCTACCACTTTACGACCTCAAACAGACATATTCTACTATAATGAGTGTTAACTACGTTAAAAGTCTAGGGTACTGAAATGTAATGTGTAGGTAATAACATGCACTGACACACACATGTAAATAATAAGTCTAATAATAATAATAAACTCTACAATACACTGAACTAACACTGGCTGTTTAAGTTTAAATTTAAAATCTTTTAAAATTTATTTGTTCTGAACCAAATGTTTCTTTTGGTCAGAACTTATGAAATGATAGGTATTTATCAATGAAATGCATATATATATTGCATAATCAAATATAACTTTTGTACATAGGTCAATTATTAATACAATGATTAATATTAATGGTATCTACAAAGTCCTGGGAACACTAGTAATAGATGGTTAGTTGGGGTGGCATCATCATGCTCAATCTGGGTGTAAACAGTTCATAGTCCTTAACATAGGGACTGATCTTAAAGTATCTATACAATCTTTATTTCTCTATTGATGGTGGGAGTTGTTAATGAATCTCCAGCAGGCCAGGTTGCAGTTTACTGGCCTGTAATGACGTAGTACAGAATTCTCGTGGCCCACTCCTCTCATTAGCTGGAGTAAAATAAGTTAGGCTGCACAGGCACTCGCTTGATACTTCTATAAGATTATCTGGCACAATCGTAGTGCCAGATCAGAAACTCACAATTCTGAAACAAAAGTTGTGCCATGTGTCAGTACTCTATTCACTGCGCCACTCTTACACACACACCACAAAACAACATTACACAGACTGATTCAGATCTATCTGACCAACTCAACACATCTCACCTAGTTGTTATCAATTTGTACAAGTTCCCTAGGACTGCATTGCATCCGAAATATGTTCAATAGTTTCTTCTTCTATTAAATAAGGTGGGTGATATGTTCCCACTGATGTCAATAATCGATCCTCCTTCCATAGTCTTAGACAGGTTTTTATTTATTATTAGTTTGTCTCTAGGCCCTGGACTGCGGCGGGGGACCTAGAGCAGGCACTCACTTGTCGTAATAATTTTTCATGATATGGCAGTATCAATCACTCAAAATATTAAATAAACAAGATAAATGCTTTCTGGCCTTACCACAATTCAGAATTGAGAACACAGTTACTTAGGACTAGCAAAACTCAGCTGAGCTGCTGGCTAGAGTATGGCGTCCCACTGAATTTTATTTATTATTTCCTGGAAAACACCACTAGCAGTCAAGAACTGTGTTACTGGGCAGTCTTCTTTAAAATGGCACAAATGTGCGTCTCTTTCTTGCTAATATAAAAATGCGTTGGCCAATCAGATCAGAAGACTAAGCTTCTCAGTTTAAATTTTGAAAATAAAGTCAAAAGTACATCTCAATTTTTCAAATGTACGTCGGTCACATTTTATCTTTTCCCAAAATTACACTTGTTTTTTGGACCAACTACATGCAAAACCTACACAAACCTGCCTCCTAAGTTATTTTTAGCCACTATCTCCCGACTCTCCCCTCTAGTTCAATGCAGTTTGATTTTTGCATTTTTAGGGCTCAAGGACACAAAAACGTAGCTTTTGTGAAGTATGCACAGAAAACTGTTCGCCAGTCTGATGTGAACAATACAGTCTTTCGTCAATATCTTCCGTGTTATCTGTCCGTCTGTATAATTAAAAGGATATTATTTCTCTGCTCAAGATGGGCTGTCAAACTAGCTAGGTTTTATTTTCATAACTTTATTACTAAAGAAAAACCTACTTTTCTCAAGGTTAGTTTTTTTTTGAAATTTGTTTTCGAACCTTCTTCACGGCGTTTGCCGCTGAATTCAAATAAAACAACCAAGTACCGTAAAACGTCCAAGATATGACTGTTTCTAACCAGAGCTAAGGTTGTGTTTCTACCAATTTCTTACATTGTGTCAACTAGTGGCGTGAATTTTTTTCCTTAAACTACAACTTGCGTCTTTTTGCCTTTTCGGTTCAAACACGTGTTCAGTCATATTTTTCCTTTTTATATCTCCGTTTCGTCTGCATGTCTAACTAGTTAGTTTGAATGGCGGTAGGAACCGCGGGCGTAGGTGAAGAAGTCACGGCATATCTTACGTATATTTTTATCCCTATATTTTATCTTACCCGTTATCTTTATAATTTGAGATATTTTAACGTTGTATCACGGTAATTTCACCACATTTGTCAAAGTTTGACTTAGCTGCCGTTGAGCATGCTGCAATGCCATATTCTAAGACTGGTCTCACTCGCCCAGTATATAGCTTCTTTAGTACTCTCTCGTCTCTCGTAAGTAATAATTTTCACATTTTTGGACTTTCAGAAAGTCGCCTAAATGACAGAATAACAGACGATGACATTGCGTTAAATGGTTTTAAAACTATTCGGCGAGACGCAAGCAAAAAACAAGAGACAGGTATAACAGTTTATATTTCCACTTCCCTTAATTTTCGCCGCAGAAACGACTTAGAGACAGCAGAGATGGAATGTGTATGGTTGGAAATAAAGCTACCGAATCAGGGCCCATTTCTGGTGGGATATCTTTATCGAAATCCTAGTGCAGGACCTATATGGTACGAAGATTTCACCATAATGATGGACAATGTATTTGCCACAGTCAAGGAGGTTGTTCTTCTTGGTGATTTCAACATCGATATACACAATTCAAATCTAACATGCAAAAATATAATATTAACGTACAACTTAAAACAAATAGTTAACCAGCCTACAAGAGTAACACAAGCATCAACCACACTAATCGACCACATCTACGTAACTTGCCCAGAAAACATCATAGAATGCTCTGTCCCTAATATTGCAGTGAGTGACCACTATCCAGTATGCTGTACATGGTCAAAGAATAAATGTAAAGTTCCAAAAAATAAACATGTAAGTATCAAATTTAGAAGTTTCAAACATTTCAGTAAGGAATTATTTTTAAATGACTTGCTAACTGCACCTCTCGACCGTGTTTACCAACTTCCTGATCCGGATGACGCTATTGAATACTGGACAAAAATTTTTTATAATGTTTTTGACACGCACGTACCAGCTAAGGAAATTCGCGTCAAACGACAATTAAAATCTCCGTGGATCACCCAGGAAGTGTTGGAGGCTATGAGGCAGTGAGATCAAGCGCACAAAAATAAGGACCTCAACACATACAGGGTATATAGGAACAAAGTTCAATATTTAATTCGGAAAGAAAAGAAAAATCATTTTAGAAATATGGTTCAGAACAAATCAAATAGTAAGGAAATATGGAAGGCAATTAACACCTTAGCGAAAAAACGTAATGCACCAGACTCATTCTCTTCCAACACTTCATTTACTTGCACCGACTTCAGCAATCACTTTCAAGCAGAAATAAACAGTCTGAAATCCACAATACCACCTTCCTCTAGTGACTTAGACAAACTTTCAGCATTCTGTAAGAACAAATGTACAAACTCAGTTCCACCCGACATTCCTTTTATGACAGTTAATGAAGTGTATAACTATCTTATTGGCCTTAAGGATAATAGCTCATCAGGGCTTGACGGAATTAGTAATCGAATACTGCGTTACGCCGCACCAGCTATTAGTGATTCACTAACTTTTATATATAATCAATGTATTGCTAAAAGTTATTTTCCTTCGGCCTTTAAGATTGCCAAAGTATATCCTCTCTTCAAACCTGGCTCGTCAGATAACAGTAATCTTGGTAACTATAGACCAATTTCTCTTTTATCATCGCTTTCTAAACCACTAGAAAAACACATACATAAAGCAACACTACATTACCTAGTTAGTAATGACTTGCTAATTGACAGTCAGTCAGGGTTTCGACAAAAGCATTCATGCCACACAGCTCTAACTAAGATGATAGACAACTTGCACCTAAACATAAATAACGATAACATATGTGGAGCAATCTTTGTAGACTTTAGGAAAGCATTTGATATGTTAGATCACGCTGTTTTAATAAGAAAATTAGAAATAATTCTTCTTCTTGCGATCGCATCTTTGATGATTACACCGTCAGACGAGTTCTCATGATGAATTCGACTGTTGTTTGAAGTTCCTCTTTAACTCCATATAGCTTTGAGTTTAGTGTTGAGTCATTCGGCCAGTATATCTTTCTTAACTGGTCATACAGAGGACAGTCCTGTAGAACATGCTCAGCAGTTTGTTCGTTTAATCCACATGTGCACAGTGGTGAAGCAGACAATCGTAGCTTGTGCATGTGTTTATTCAGTTTGTTATGCCCTGTCCTGAGTCGAAAAATAGTTATCTGTCCCTGCCGGTCGAGAGTGTGATAGTCGTCTTTGGGTTGGTTCTGTTCTCTTCTGATAGTCTGGATAGCTCTCTTTTTCTCAAAGTATGAGACTTCATTATCTTCTTGTTCACATTCTCCTCCCTTTTTTGCAAGTTTATCTGCCTTTTCATTTCCGGGTACACCACAATGAGATGGTACCCACTGAAGTATGGTTCTCTTTTTGGCAGCTACCTTGTTTAGTTCATTTCTCAGATGCGGGAGTTTACCACCCTTGAGAGCTTGCAGGACAGACAGTGCATCTGTGAGGATGACTACCTGGTGGCAGTCAGAGTTGGTGTTATAAATCATATATTTGCAGCTTGCTCTAGAGCTTGAACCTCAGCTGTATAGTTGGAACAGAATTTACCAGTGGGAATGTGCCTAGTCTCATAGTGGTTGTCAGGATATGAGATAAAGATACCGGCACCTCCATTCCTAACAGCATTAGTTGCTGATCCATCTGTATAGGCATGTATCCATGATTGATCGGGATAGCTTTCTTGGATCATACTCAATGTAGCAGTTCGTTTTTGCAGATCATTATACTCACATCCACTTGTGAGACCACTGACTGATGTATTAATTTGGAGGGTACTGCTGGCCTGCTCCCATGGTACAGGGTATAGGGTGGGCTTCAGTGGTGTTGTCTTCATGGATAGGTCTTCTTGATGCTGTCTTATAAGTCTTTTCCCCCGATGCACAAAGCTGCTACGCTTTAGACGTCCCAATGCCAGATCATCTAGTCTTGCCTTCATTGGGTGCATTGGCATACTGTAAGTTAACTTTAAACTAGTGACATTACTTAAATCATTCCTGTCCGACAGACAGCAAGTAGTGTGGTACAATAACTCCTTGTCAAGCCCAACTATTATTGACACCGGTGTTCCTCAGGGTTCTATTCTCGGCCCTCTACTTTTTTCCATTTACATAAATGACCTTCCACTACACATCGAGCACTCATCCTGCGACCTATTTGCCGATGACTGTACCATTTATACTAGTGATAAAAGTTGCAACACGCTAGAAATATTATTACAAAGCGACACAGACAATCTTATTAAGTGGAGCAATGAAAACTGCATGCAAATAAATATCACTAAAACAAAATGTATGATAATATCAACTAGACAAAAATTACAAAACTCGCCAAAAACAACACTTCAGCTCTACATTGGAACCTCTTTAATTGAAAATGTAAATGAATATAAAACACTAGGACTCATAATTGACCAACATTTAAGTTGGAATTCGCATGTACAAGCACTGACCAAACAAACGACACAAAAAGTTTACCAGTTAGCTAAAATCAAACATTTCCTAGATGAGGAGACACGAAAAATGTTCTATACATCCCAGATACAAACACATCTAGACTATTGTTCCACAATTTGGGATGGCTGCACCATGTCCAACACTAAAAGACTCTATTCATTACAAAAACGTGCAATGCGCCTAATTTCAGACAAAAACCTCACACAGTGTGTAGACGCATATACATATCTTAACATATTACCACTAAGAAAGCGCCTTCTCTTCAACAAAGCCAAATTTATTCACAAAATCTTGTCACAGAATGCTCCAACGTATCTGTGGCCTATTTTCAAATACAGCGGAAGACGCAGTCAACGCTTAAATAAATTACACATGCCCAAGCCTAGGCTCGACTTATTCAAGAAAAGTTTAGCTTTTTCTGCTGCTCATCTGTGGAATACTCTTCCACACGACTTAAAAAATACTCTTAGTCCATATTCATTCAATCACAGACTTTTCAAATACATCATGAGTGCAGATTATATGCCACCCTAATTTCGTTATGTTCTTAAATAATTACATAACATTGTGGTGGGTTTTGATGTTATGAATTGTTGTTATGTATTGTTATTGTATTAAATGAGATCAGCTATGAAGGTCCCTGAATTTAACAAATAGTATTTTAAACTTTCCAGAGTACCTTTCCGCTACCACCCTTTTGATCTCATTCAAAATTAATCTATATTATTATATAAAATGACTTCGTGTAGTGTCTAGGGTTATGAATGTGGAGTGTAATGTGCAATAACCAACAAATATACAAACAAATAGTTTATTATTCACAACCACCAACAGTACTACAACAATAACATACCAACGACACTTTAAAAGGCTGTCTTATTTAAGACAGTGGTTGAAATTTGTGTAAATAAATTTTGTACAATTTATTATCCTGATTCTAATTTATTTTGAACCAGGACTGACAATCAAAAGTGAAATCAAAAGAATCATTTACAACATTCCAATAACACAGTGGATCTTCTGTCCATACATACACTATTATTCTAATATAAGTGTGTGGTTATATTCTTCTACTTTGAGGTAATACTGGTATTACACCATAGGTTGTTGGTTATAATCACTCCCTTTAAGTTAAGTCTGTTTTCGTTTGTCACTTGTGGAAATATTAATATTAGGCACAGTTTTCTTTAATGTCACTTTCTAGTCTGTTAAGTTCTTTTAGTTGAGCTTCCAGGTGCCGAACAAGAACTTATCTTGGCAGGAGAATACAGGTAGAACGTTTCCTCTGCTCGCTTGACAATCTTTTCCACCTTTTGATGGGCAATGGCAACTAGCATGGGCTCGAAGTATACAGATAGAGTCCTGAATCGAGCAGTTCTCAAGCGTTTGGTACTACATTAACGTCAGTACCCAGGACCCACATTTATTCAATGAAATACACAGTGAACGATGACTGGCACACTTTCGATCTGCCGTTCTGTCCAGGCTTTTGAGAAATATGGTTTTCACTGCACAAGCCTGATCTCATCGCTATGTGTCAAAATTTTGTTAGAAATGGCGTCCCCAACTAATGCTTTTTCCCCAATATCAACTTGATAAGGGTGGATTTGGTGATGCTTACTGGCCACTATGAACGTTGCAGTAGTATGTCCAAATCGTTGCTAAAATGTAGCCAAATGTATGGTACCACCCCTATCGACACCAGGTATATAATAGACTGAAGTGCAAGGTGTCTTAACTGGTTTGTTGTTGTTGTTGTGGGTGTAGATGGGATGAAACTTCACAGATCTACAAAAACATGAAGTATGACGTGGAAGTCATAAAAGTGCGAAACTGCTGCGGACGTTTCCATCATTTATTTGGACGCCACAAGCACAGATACGTTACATAAATCATCGACATCAATAGTTCAATGTATTCAGCATTCTAAAGTTTCTTCATGAATCTGCATCAAAATCCTGCAACTGTGTCAGCTGCATATCATCAATGTTCATTAAATAATAATCAATACTCCTCTGACGCTGGCAGATCAGATGTACAAGATAAGTCTATTATTGTCCACACGAGAATAGCATTTCAGGAGTACAGGTCAAGCTGACCTTTATAGCATCCCTAAGTCTAACCCTCGACATAGGTGCAATCGCTGGCATAGCGAAAATCCTACAACATAATAATTGTTCCCTGGGCCTAGAGCGACCCGTGTATATATATATATATATATATATATATATATATATATATATATATATATATATATATATATATATATATATATATATATATATATATATATATATATATATATATATATATATATATATATATATATATCAGGTATAAAGATACCGGTGGTGAAATTTCCTAGTAAAAGGACCTCTCCATTCTGTAACACACAAGCGAGCAGAGATCGACAAAATGTCTAACATCTAGGTAGATCATAGAGTTCAATAAAGGAGGTATTACCTTTCTTCAGAATCAACACCACAAAACATACGCCTCCAGGCGGTTTTGAATCATATAGGGAAAGCCTCGTTAGCTAACTAACTCACAGGAGGACTATAGAATTCCCTAACAAAAATCACAGACGCAGAAGCGTCCTATCTCTGCTCAGTACATCTCGTCGAATCCCTGGGCGGAAGACGATTCTAACTTTCTTAAAGTTTAGACATGCGCAGAACGCATACATCTGACTAACACTCACAACGAAACGATGAAGGAACCATTTCAACAAAGCTATGTTCAGAAATCACGCCTTATATGGACATGGGAATAAAACTCAACCCTAGTTTCAATCATTCCAAGAAATTGTTGACTGATACTACTGTATAAGGAGACATCGTTCGAATAAATGAATCAGCGAGTCAAGACACAAGATAAGATAACCAACGAGTCAACCAACAAGAGAAGTTAACCCCCATAGTACAATGTACCCATAGTTTAAACAAAGGTTATCTGCCTTAGATCTCAAAAAAATTAAACTGTACAATTCATACCGATTAATTACACACAGTCTTAGGAAAAAATTATGTGCGTAACATTACCGCACCCCCCCCCCCGGGAAAAAAAATGAAACATTTTTTTTTTAAATCCAAGAGCCAGAAATAACAGGCTCGTAACGCACGTATGATGCGCGGATATAATGCCTAATATGAGGCTAGCTCGACGCATGGAGCGTTAGCTGAGATTATCTCTCAGATTCTTAGAGAAAAATTTTCCCTAAGTGTACACGTATATTCCAGGGAGGTGCCACCAACATACGCCACATGATGGCAACATCATAATGTAAGCAAAATTATACTCACATAAATACAAATATGTTATCATAGTATGAAGTGTAATTAACTACACATTTGAAACAAAAAATACATTATACAATCATACAGTGTATTACTAATCAATACTAATAAATCATATGTTCCTCTTAGACACGGATATAATCGTTCCACAGCAGGTAAGAACTTGACATACTTCATGGTTGACATAATGTCCATACTCTCGCAGACGTCAATGATGTGCTGCGAAAATATCAATAACACAAATCTTTATGGTATATGCTAAATTTCTTAATACAGTAATCAAAATATAATATATAAATTGTGGCCATGTGAGCTTTTGGCCCGTATATTGCTAACTAAGCCTTCTTCCGTTATACCACAATCAGTAACAGAACAAGGCAATTACAATGCTATAAATTCCCAAAATGAGCACATATGTGCTAATATATCCTTATAGTAGAGAACTGTTATAGATCTCGACGTTTAACAAGGAATATATATGACAGAAGAATTAAGTGGAATCATGTGGGCATCTAGACAGAATGTCTGCCATCACATTATCCGAACCACGGATAGCTCGCACCGTGAAATGAAAGGGTTGAAGAGTTATGGCATATCGAGTGGACCTCGAGCTCTTTAAGTTTTTGCTCTGAATAGCAGTAAGCGCTTTCTGGTCGGTTTCCACAATGAAATGTGCGCCTAGAAGGAATCTTTGCAACTTGAGAATTGACCAAACCATAGCCAATAATTCACGGTCTAAAACCGAGTAATTCCTCTCTGCAGCATTTAATTTCCTAGAGATATACATCACCGGATGCAGAGTATCTGAATACTCCTGCATTAGTGCTGCCCCAATCCCAGTGGACGAGGCGTCACTTCGAAGAACAAAAGTCTTCTCAATAGTAGGTAACCTAAGGATAGGTGGAGATGAAAATAGAGTTTTAATCTGGTCCAATGAGGATTGACATTCTTGAGACCAGCGGATCAGATTAGGCGATCCTTTCTTCAATAAAGTAGAAAGAGGTGCCATAATGGAGGACAGATTCGGAATGAATCGTCCGTAAAATTGGATCAAACCTAAGAGACTCCGTACTTGTTTCTTCGTCTTAGGGACAGAAATGTTAAGTATTTTTGAAACATTGTGGTCCTCTGTCTTTAAAAGACCATGACCAACACGATGACCCAGGAAAGAAATCTCACTAAATCCTATAAAGGCTTTAGAGGGTTTTGCAGTCAAGTTATACTCGCGAAGAGTAGACAGCAATTCGTATAAACCCAAATAGTGATCTTCCCAGGAATCACTGAACAGACAGATATCGTCTAAGTATGCTATGACATCTGTACGATATGCGAGAATTCGACGCATCATGCGTACGAATGTAGCAGGGGCGTTCATAAGACCGAAAGGCATGAAATTCCATTGGAATAAACCCCTAGGTGTAGAAAAAGCAGTAAAAGGTTTGGCTCGTTCAGTTAAAGGAACTTGCCAATAACCTTTCGATAAGTCGAGTTTGGTAAAGAATTTAGAATTAGAAAGTTTGTTTAGTAGCTCTTCCAATGAAGGCATAGGTTCAGCATCGAACTTCGTAACTTGGTTCAATTTGCGATAATCCACGCAAATACGAATGTTATTATCCTTCTTTCGAACAATAACCATAGACGAAGAGTATGCTGACGTGGATGGTTCAATGATTTCCAATCGTATCATTTCATCCAATTCTTTTTCGACTTGTGACTGAAAATGGATAGGTATCGGATAGGGTCTGACTCTGATAGGATTATGGTCAGTTAGTATTATGTCATGTTCAATGACATGTGTGTGTCCCGGGATGTCGGTAAGGACATCCTGAAATGTTTGTAACATCGAAGAAACTTGTCGATGTTCCTCAGCGGAAAGATTAGGAGAAACGGAAACGTTTTTCCAAGATTCCGTTGAATGAAGTGGGATCACAGGAAGTGGAAGATTGACATCAGAAAAAGTAGTTTCCTCATCCTGTATAACTGACAGGGATGAGTAATGACCATGAGGTACTGGAGAATTGTCCGTTGCCTGGAAAATAGGCTGCAAATAGTCAGGTCTTTCATGAAATTCCGTGAGCATATTTATGTGGAAAGTTTTATGCTTTCCATCAATATCGACAACATAGTCGACATCGGAAATTTTAGAGACTATTGCATACGGACCTTTCCATGCAATAAGAAGTCTGTTCTCCCTTGACGGAAGAAGAACGAGTGCTTTGTCACCTGGACAAAGTTATCGTAGACATCTATTTTTATTTGCAAACTGCCTTGCCTTTTCTTTAGCAAATTCGGATGAAGAAGTTGCTAGTTTGCATGCCTCGATGATCTTTTGCCTAAGAGCAATGACATACTCGTAAGAAGATTGAGTCTCATCGCTAATATTATCGGCAGTGATAAGATCGTGGAGTAAAGACATAGGGCCGCGTGGTTGCGCGCCAAAGACAAGTTCAAAAGGAGAAAACCATGTGTGTTCATTGGGGACCTCTCTATAAGCAAAGAGAGCCGCGGGTAAAACCCTGTCCCAATCCTGAGGATGATCCTCAGTTATCTTCCCAAGTAAAGTTTTTAGTGTCCTATTCAAACGCTCAACTAACCCATTAGACATTGGGTGATAGATACTGCTGAGAGACCTTTTAATATGTAGCATAGACATTACCTGTGACATAGTGTCGGATATAAGTTGAGTGCCATGGTCTGACAATATTTCTCCGGGGAATCCCAAGCGAGAAAATATTAGCCAAAGAGCGTCTGCGATATCGGCAGTGGAGATGCTCTTGAGAGGTATAGCCTCTGGCCAACGTGTGCACATATCGACACATGTAAGGATAAATTGATGTCCTCTGGCCGACTTGATCCTAAAAGGACCGATAATATCTATTGCCATTTTCTGAAAAGGGCGAATAGGAATGTCAGCAGCCTGGATAGGCGCAGTATGTCGTGGTCCTTTCGATTTGACCTCCTGACACACTTTGCAAGAACGACAGTAAATTCGTATGTCCTTGCTCACAAATGGCCAAAAGAAAGCCGCAAGAACCCTCGACTTTGTACGGGAAAACCCCATATGTCCAGCACATTGCAAGTCATGAGCATGTTGCAATATTTGCAATCTCATACTCTTAGGCACAAGAATTTGAGAATGAGTGGACGTAGTCGAGTCTTGTACCATACGCACAAGTACGCCGTTCTTCATAGAAATCCAAGACTTTCTATTAGTATTCTGATTTGGATCACCTTTGTTTGCTAGAATGAAAAATTTTTGTAAAGAAGGATCTTCTTCTTGCAATTTTATAAAAGAGTCACGTGAAATAATCAAGTGACTATTTTGGCTATCTACTTCATTATTATCAGTTAATAAAGTTTGAGGTGGATCCAGAGCATGTGCTCTTGTGACCACCGCATTGGTAGCTTCAATGTTTTGCTTCTCCCAAACAGCAATCTGCTGTGGGGTACGTTCCCTAACTCCGTGAATACGACCAATAATAAGGTCCGCAATAGGGTTTGGAAGGAGACACGCGTGGACATCTCCCGTAAAGAAGGGAGTAGAAATATGTATTATGGCAGTAGGATACTTTTCCAAAGTGCCACCAAATGTTACACATTTGATGACCTTTCCTGTAGCACAGGATGGATTTACAAGAGATTGCCTAACACCAATAGTAGCACATCCAGAATGAAATAGACTGAGACTGGATTACTATTTACAAGACCCTTATGTAGTATAAGAGAACCTCTCCCGTCATGCGCAACAGCAGCAGGAAAAGCGGGAAGAGGATGACCACAGCTTAAAGTAGTTACGGTAGTCGGTTCGAACAAAGTACTGCATTGGGGACATTTAGTTGCCCTACTAAAGTCAAAGGCAGAACATGTGATAGTACTAGAGTTTTTATCATCATCACCTTGTTTACATGCTCCCTGAGACTCCTGCTGTACAGAGTTTGCCTGTTGATATCTCTTTCTTTTATGTTGCGATCTACCACGACCATTATTGCCTTTGCAATTATCATTAAACTCCCTACTGTAATTGTTATCCTGGTTTGAATTCCAGTTTCCATAACTGTCATTACCATTTCTATACTGTTGAGAACCTCCATTATATTGGTTTTGAGGTCTCCGCGAAAAATAGTTTCCTCTATACTGACTACCTTTGCGAAAATGTCTAAAATTATTAGGAGTAGTATACCGTGGAGTATCAGCTTGTCTCCAGTTCTGCGAAGAAGAATCACCCTGAAATTGATTGCTATGATTCTGAGCATAATTACGGTTACTCTTCTTATTAAAATTTTGTTGGCTACCCTGAAATTTACGCATGAAATTTGGGCCATAAGGTGCTGCCGAAGCAACTGGCAGACCTTCTTTTACTTTAGAGTTGCTAATGGTTACGTGAGGATGCGCAGTGACATACTGGCAACAGTATTCTTCCATTTCTTTTATGTTTTTAGGCTTACGCTCATGAAGAAAAGAAAGAAAAGATTCATTGACAGAAGACATAACCTTGTCTCTAAGTAGTAAGTCCATAAGTGCTTCATATGTATGTTCTGTCTTAGACAGCTCAACCCATCGTGAAAAAGTAAGACGTATCTTTGAAATGAATTCAGAGAATTCAACTCCAGTATCTGGCAACATATTTTTAAATTGAAGACGATAGCCGTCTTCGTTAAGTTGGTACTTCTTTAACAAGACTGCCCTGATAACCTCATAATTGTTTTTACATGCACGTTCGAATCTATCCAGATAGAACGTTATATCGTCACTGGAAGCATTGAATACAGGTAGTTTAATCTTAAAAGTACTTGCATTGAACTTATCTGACACCTTATTTGCATCATTAGCATTACCAGTGTTCAACAATTTCAACTTTTCTAACTCCAAAGCTAAGAGTTTTTCTTCATGCTCCATTTTTGCTTTTCTCTCATCAGCCTCTCTTTGTAACTTTTTCTCTTCAGCCTCTCTTTGTAACTTTTTCTCTTCAGCCTCTATCTCTAGTCTTTTATTTTCAGCCTCTTTTTCAAGTCTTTTATTTTCAGCCTCTTTTTCAAGTCTTTTATTTTCAGCCTCTTTTTCAAGTCTTTTATTTTCAGCATCCAATTGTAGCTGAATTTTTCTTTCCTCAGCTTCTTTGTCCAATCTTCTCTCCTCAGCTTCAGCTTCTCTTTTCTGTTTTTCCATTTCCATTTGGAATCTCCTTTCATCCACCTGCATCTGCAATTTCTTTTGTTCAGCTTCCATTTCCATTTTTTTCTCTTCCACCTTGTAGTGGATTTGATGGTATTGTATGGTGGTGATGTTACCTAGTGTAATGAATGAGGTCAGCTGTGAAGGCCCTGAGATAAATGTTGATGCGAATTACAGCAGGCCCTTCTTACTACCACTTACGACCTCAAACATATCTTTTTTTCTAATGAATGTAGCTACGTTAAAAGTCTAGGGTACTGAAATGTAGTGTGCTGTAGTAGATTACCCACACACACACATATATTTAATAAGTCTAATAATAATAATAATATAATGTATAACAGACTGAACTAACTCAGGCTGTTTTAGTTTTAAATATTAAATCTTTTGGTAAATTTATTTGTTCTGATCCAAACGTTTGTTGGTCAGAACCTATGAAATATTATGGAGTTATAAATGGAATGCATAATTATATGACATAATAAAATGGAATGTGATTACAAAGGTATGTTATAAGTCTAGTTAATATTAATTATATTAGATTGTCCCAGGAGACTATTACTGAATGTACTGTTGGGGTGGTATCATCACGCCCAGTCTATGACTACCAAACATTGTCCATTGACTTAAGGGATGAATACATGGTTTATTTTCCCACAATGGTATGTCTTTATTTGATGGTGAATTAGTTGATAAATTCGTTGGTAAATCGGTTGGTGAACTTCCAGCAGGCCAGATCTCACTTATCTCGACTGCGTCGATCTTGTACAAGAGTCTGGTGGCCCCTCCTCTCCGTGCTGGGGGATAATATACGGCTGCTCTGACACAATGTTAGACTGCACTGGTCCACGCTTGTGTATATTACAACAGCATTCGGCACCTCTTCGGTGCCAAACAGAAACTCACAACTCAGAATTCAGAATTGAGAACACAGTTAAATGCTAGCAAAACTCAGCTGAGCCGCTGTGTATCTGATGGCGTCCCACTAAAATTTATGTATTATCTTCTGGAAACAACACTATAGGTACTACACCACTGTGTCTCTGGACAGTTTTGTAACGAATGGCAAAAATGCGCATCTCTGTCCTGCCAATATGATTTCATTCATCCAATCACCGACTCCCCCCCTAACTTTCAAATCTACAACCAAAAGTCAAATTTCAGTCAGCTCTCAGTCAAGTATGTATTACTGTCTGTTGGTCCGTCTGTCTCTACTTGTTTTTCATACAAAAAACACGCTTGGTTCTTGGACCCCTCCATGCAGTACCCTACACACTTCTGCCTCCGAAGTTATTTTTAGCCACAATTCTCCACCATTTCCCCTATCTTTAATTACAACTCGATTTTAGCACTTGAGTCTCAAGGCCGCAAATTTTGAAAATTTAGTGACTTTTTTTAACAGTGCAGTCGCTCGTCTGATATGAACAACACAGTCTTTTGGCAATATCTTCATTATTATCTATCCGTCTGTATAATTTAAAGTATATTATTTCTCTGTTCAAGACGGGCTATCAAACTAGCTAGGTTTTATATTCCTAACATTATTATTAAGAAAAAGTTACTTTTTCAAGGTTAGTTGTTTTTTTGAAATATGTTCGAGAACCTTCTCCACGGCGTATTGCCGCTGAATTCAAATAACAATCAAGTATCGTAAAAGTCCAAGAAATGACTGTTTCTGACACGAGCTAAAGTCGTTTTTTTTTTTTGTCCATTTCCTTACCCTCTGTCAACTAGTGACGTGAATTTTTTTCTTTTTTCTTACCAATTGCGTCTTTTAGCCTTGCGATCTTCAAACACGTGTTCAGTCATATTTTTCCTTTTGGTGTCCTCCGTTCTCTCCCGTCTACAAAGGGTAAACGTTTCGTCTGCACGTCTAACTCGTTAGTTTTAAATGGCGGTGGGAAAGGCTGGCATGGGCGAGCATGTCTCCTAGTATCTTACGCATTATTTTTAACCCTACATTTTATCGTTAAATTTGGAGATATTTTAACGTTGTATCATGGTAAATTCATCACACATCTCCCCACCTGAGAACATGCACTACGGCAGGTTCCAAAACCAGTGATACACATAGATAAAATTACTCCTCACGCCTGCCACTACTCTAATCTTGATCACAGGGGTGCCGACTGAGGAAATCTGCACCGACATTCAATGACCCTGGGATGTATTCGATAATAAACTGATAAGGTTGCAGTAATAAAGACCACCTCAACAATCTTGCGTTTTCATGCTTAGCCTGAGATAAGAATACCAGGGGCTGATGATCCGTCTGGACCACAAAAGTCCTACCATACAGATAGATTTGAAACTTTTTTATCGCCCAGATTAACGCTAAAGATTCTTTTTCGCTTGTGGAATATCCTTGCTCCGCTTTATTCAATTTGCGGCTTGCATAAGCGACTGGGTTCAGTTCCCCATCGGGTGAAGATGACCTTTGCAACAAAGCCGCCCCGAGGCCTACATTACTTGCATCTGTTCTCACCACGAAGTCCTGTGTCAAATCAGGCAATTTGAGAATAGGCTTGCTAGTGAGTTTATCCTTTAACTCTTGAAAAGCTACTTCACATTGCGCAGTCCAAACAATTTTATCTGGAAGTCCCTTGCGAGTCAGATCAGTCAGAGGAGCACAAATAGAGTTAAAATTTTTGATATATTTTTGGTAAAATCCACATAACGACACGAATGATCGCACGTCCTTTTTTGTTTGTGGTCTAGGTGCTCTCTGCAGTTTTTCCAAGTTCTTGGGGTCAGGGGTCATTTTACCCTGATATACAGTGTGTCCCAAGAATTCCAACTCTTTGCATCCCATACAACATTTTGTTGGCCTAGCAGTTAAGTTCGCCTCCCTAAGCCTATCAAATAACTTTTTCAGAGAGTTAATGTGTTCTTCAAATGTCTCTGTGGCGACGAGAATATCATCCATGAAATTCGTGATACATGGGTTATTCAAGGGATCCAACAATTTGCGCATCATCCTTGAAAATACACTCGGAGCATTTTTCAATCCGAATGGTAGCATATTGAATTCATAATGTCCTTCCGATGTGCTAAAGGCTAAATAAGGTCTAACTTCAGGCTTCACTGGAATCTGGTAATAGCCTTTACTAAGATCCACCTTTGAAAAGTATTTTGCCTTGTTTAATCTGGCAAATAACTGTTTTGTGTCTGGTAATGGATCCACTTGTCCTTCTGTGACAGCATTCAGTTTCCTGTAATCTATGCACAGTCTGTGTTCCCCAGACGGTTTCCTCAACAAAACTACACTGGAGCTAAAAGATGATTCACTGTGTGAAATAATCCCCTCCTTCAACAAATATTCTATTTCTTCTTTCAATGCCTTCTCCTTCGCGAACGGAATAGAATAGGCTCTCATACAGATTGGGTTTGAGTCTATCAGTTTCATGTCATACTGTAGCAAATTTGTATGTCCTGGTTTATCTGTTAAGACATCTGTATGTTCCTCTAGAACCTGTTGAACTCTCTCCCTCTGATTTTTAGTCAGGTGCTTACTGACTTTTACTTGTGCCGCTGTTTCACAAGGATGTAATGGGTATTCATGTGAGGTGAGTGGTTCCTTTTGCATTTGAGTTGCGATAGCCAAGGTCAGTAAGGGGGTGCTTTCCTGGAGTGGTCTGTCCAGATACTTCTTTAACAGGTTTACATGATAAACTTTCTCCTTCCCCTTTTTGTCAATTTTATAGTTTGTTCTAGACACCTTCTCTAGAACCGTATATGGACCTTGCCATCCAATTTGTAATTTATTCTGGCTGCCAGATAGTAGAAGAAGCACCTTCTCTCCCACAGCTAATTCTCGGTCCTTTGCCTTCCTATTAAAATATGCTGCATGTTTCTTCCTGGCTTGCCTCAAATTATCATTTGCCAGTTTCCATCCAGCTTTCAGACGAGTGGTCAGTTCGTTCACATATTGATAAGATGAGGTAACAGTCTCTTCTGCCTTCTCATCTGTCCAGGTCCTTAATAAGGCTACATCTGGACTTTTAATTTTTCATACTTATTTTTCATGGAACCCGTCGGGTCCCTTCCATTGGAAGCCTTATAATGAGGACTTTTCTTCCTAGAATCATCACTCACAAATCGACCACTACCAATTTTCTTCTTGGGTTTGTCTCCCCACTTTAGATTGCTTGTGAGAGATCTTCGCTCTCTTTTAGTTTCCTCCAGTTGATATAAGGTTGACCGAGGGATTGTCAGCTTATTCTGGGGTAAATTTCCTCTTTGTACTCGTCGCATAGTGGCCATGTTAATGCAGTTAAGTGAAGACTGGGTGTGAAAAGGGGGCTCCCATTGCAGTTTGTCTACCTGCTTATAATAATTTTTCCTTCCAGGCCTAAGTTTGCCCCGTGGCGTTTCTAGGTCCTGCACATAATTTCCCTTTGTGGGTGTTCCCTCATGAAATACGCCACATGCTTCTACAAAGTTTTCAATATCGACATTTACGTCGGGCCAATAGTATTTTCGAGCAACTTTTTGGCAGATGGTACCTACTTTCTCATGGTCACCATCTTTTCCAACATGTAAGCTCCTTATTAAATTTGCCCTATATACCTTGGGAAGAACCAACTGTCCGTGACCAGTGGATCTAGTTCCTGTCTTCCTATACAATAATCTGTCCTTCATAAAATACTCCCCCTTGCTTGGAGGTGTGTGGCATTTGGGCAATTTTTTAAAACATGGCTTGAGTGTCCTATCCTCAGCCTGCGCCTTCCTCATCTTCTCCGGATGAGCATTTATAGGTTCACCTTCTTCTTCCTTTTTCTGTGACCTGGTCTGCACTGTCGCCATGATCACAGGTCTCTCGGGATTCCCCAAGAAGACGTACCTACACTCCAATATCAGAGGGTAGATTGGTTCATCTATCACTGCTGCTCTTATTTCTCCTTCCACATAGCGAGTTTTCACCGTTATCCTTGCGATGGGAAGTGTCATGAGTGTGATACGGTGTTATTATAAATGACGGCGTCTGCTGGGGGTTAGTAGTGCGCAACGTTTGGGGTCAATAACATTAATAGAATATGTCGATATTTTACGGTATACTGAACGCGAAATATATGCTAAGATTATGACGTATTCGCGTTGGGAAGGTCACGCTGGGTGACTTGGTTACATTACCCTTTTTACGCTATCCGTCAAGCAGAGAAGTCGTGTCTTGTATTTCTTCCGAGGAGAGGCTTAGTATATAGCCGATATATGAATTCAATATAGAACTCAGGGTCAGTTCAGATATTAACTCTTTCAGTCCCAAGCAAAAAAGTGGGTTTGGCCCAAGCAAAAATGGCCACCCCAGTGCGTTTTTATTGTTGTTGTTTGGAAATAATTTTTTAAAATGTTCATATGCTTAACTCTTTAAGTCCCAATCGACTTTATAAAGGCTCAGGGGTTAGACGCACTTGGCCCAATCAACTTTAAAAAGCCTTTAGTATATGTGCCTCTGTTTGAGACTGTTTCTAATTATAACTACCCACAAAGTCATTTCCGACTGCAAGTGCATTCTTTTAAATACCACACGTGTTTAAGAGTGAACGTGTTTCTGTTTTGAGATATTTATTTTAGATTTTTAAAGCAATTTTTTTAAGCGCATATCCTCCATTTTACCTTGAATAACAAATCATTTTTTTAAGCGCATATCCTCCATTTTACCTTGAATAATTAATCATTTTTCAATGAAAGCTTTTATACTTGTAGCACAAGAGTAAAGTACATCCAATTACTTTCAGTTTCATATACAACAACAAAGTTATTTATGCATATGAACATTTGAAAAAATTATTTCCAAACAACAATAAAAATGCACTGGGGTGGCCATTTTTGCTTGGGCCAAACCCACTTTTTTGCTTGGAACTGAAAGAGATAAATAACTTTGTTGTTGTATATGAAACTGAAGGTAATTGGATGTACTTTACTCTTGTGCTACAAGTAAAAAAGCTTTCATTGAAAAATGATTAGTTATTCAAGGTAATGTGGAGGATATGCGCTTAAAAAGAAATGATTAGTTATTCAAAGTAAAATGGAGGATATGCGCTTAAAAAAATCGCTTTAAAAATCTAAAAAAAATATCTCAAAACAGAAACACGTTCACTCTTAAACACGTGCGGTATTTAAAAGAATGCACTTGCAGTCGGAAATGACTTTGTGGGTAGTTATAATTAGAAACAGTCTCAAACAGAGGCACATATACTAAAGGCTTTTTAAAGTCGATTGGGCCAAGCGCGTCTAACCCCTGAGCGTTTATAAAGATGATTGGGACTTAAAGAGTTAATCTAAAGTATGAGATTATTAAGTAAATTAAATGATGGAAGGAGAATCGTATTATGATTCAATTTGTAGCTGTCAAGAACTCATGCGCTAATTTCTGGCTGTTGACTACAGCAGCGCATGTACATAGCCATGATGTTCATCTGACATATTGTTTTGACACGGACGGATACTTACTGGTATTATTTGGAATTTATTATTATGCTGAACTGTACATGAAGTTTTGTGAATGTCTGATATCTTTTGTATGAACGTCAATACATGTGGACTCAGAACAGAAGGCTTGATATCTTACTTACGTTTCGGGTTTGGTTCCACAGCTGTTAATGCTTACGTTTTCTCAGCACGATAACTCTCCCACAGGAGAAATCAACTAATGTACAATATGCAAATCAGAACGTCGAAGGGATGTTCTTACGGTCAGAGCTAACCATCAATAACAAACATTAACCACGTCAAGAGAATGACTTTAATATTCAATAAATAATATAAGATGAAGGAACCGCAACACCCGTCACAACTGGTGGCCGATAGTGGTCTTGAAACTTTTCAAAAGAGCGAACCTCAAAAATAGAACATTTTTCCTTTCGAGCCGAAATGGATATTATTATGCGAAACACCGGTGACGTCATGCCCTTGACAACAGTCTGAACGTTTCCAAAAGCCAGCAACAATCAATGCCCTTAAAAAAATGTTTGCAGCTCTCAAACAGCAAAGGAAACGAATTGCTAACGTCTTCTTTATTTCAAACAAGCTTACGAGTCTGTTGGCGAAGCAGATAATGTACTGAATTACTGCAAAAAAAAAAAAAAAAAAGATAAGATAAGTAACTGATTTTAAACGTTACAATATTTCGTCCTTTTTGTCCAACCACGCCATGTTCTTTTTTTTTAGCCATGTTAAATATTGTTTCTGTCTTTTTACAGGTAGTTGGAGGTAGGTTGGGAATCGGAATTGAACTTATGGCTTTTCGAACGTCAAGCTCAATTCCGATCGTTCCTTAGGGCCGTGAATTAATCGCATTTCGCGAAGAACGCGTCGAAGACATTACCGGTGATTGTTTCGTTCGGACCTGCATTAATTCACCTTGTATGTTAGGTGTCTAGTTCTGTGAAATAACCGTTGTATTTTACCATATTCAGTTTGATTTTTATTCAGTTACAGTCATATGTTCGTAATCTATCCTGTTTATTCTAATCTGGCTATCTTTAATTTTATTTAAATGTATTGTATGATCGTCAAATGAGTCCTGTGACGTCATTATTCGTAGTGCCAAATATGTTCTTTCGCTTCAGTTAACCTTCACCCTTCTATATTTCCGGTTAGTAGACTTGGTTTTATAATATCACTTATTTTGTGAAAATGTCACTTTTGTATTGTGCTACTGTACTGTAAATTATTGGTTAATCATTTTTTTGTATTGTCTTCATTCCAGAAATGTTACATGATGTAATAAAATCAAAATTTCTATGAGAGGAATAATGCCCATAATTATTTAATAATTATATTAGGTGCAGAATATAAACACAGCATCTGATATAAATAAATATCATAATTATTTATGATATATATTATTGATTACATATAATTTTATTATAAAATATTGAATAGTTGTTGAACTTACAACTATTATTAAGAGGATATTACAGTTTGGTATACTGAGTATTCATACTTGAGCTGTTACAAATAATTACATAGATTCTATTGTTGACTATCATAGATCTGTAATTCCTTACAATATTAACGTCAAGATGCTTGCGTTAGACCATTTTGTTAAAATTGGAAAGGATTATGGCTACAAATCACAGGAACTTCGTCAGTTTGCAGAAGCAGAACTTGAAAAACATAAAGCAGAATATAAACGAGACGAAGAAGAACGTGAGAGAAAGGAAATAGACAGGAAAGCTACATTAAAAAAAGAAGAGGCAGACCGTGAAATGAAAGAAATAGAAAAAGAAAATAGACAAAGAGAAATTGCTAGACAGGAAAGGGAGGAACGTCGACAAGAAGAAGAAAAACGTCGACAAGAAGAAGAAAAAAAAAGGAGAGACGAATTGGAAATGGCCCGTCTTCAGAATGAAACAGCAAGATTTCAGGCACAAAGTGCTGCTGCAACCCAGAATGATAACGCACAAAATGGGTCTTCATCCAACCAAAACAAACATTTTTACAACTTTAAATTACCCCATTTTAAATTAAATTTTGATGATTTATCATCATTTTTATCAAGATTTGAACAGACATGCAAAACAAATCACTTGCCTATAGATACATGGGTACTTAAGTTAAATGAATTTTTAGATGGAGAACCATTGACGGCATCTCTGAATGCTGACCCAACAATAGCTAATAATTATGATGCTATTAAAACCTTACTTTTACGAAGGTTTCATTTGGACGAAGAAAATTGTAGGTTAAAATTTTAAAATATCTTACCTGACTCTCCTAAAGACTTTGCAGGGTTTATTGCGAACATTCGCAATACATTTAATAGATGGCTTGAACTGGCAGATGTCAACAAATCATATGACAAATTAGTTGATTTGTTGCTACGGGATAAGGTATTATCCTCTGTCAGCCCACCATTCTTCGCATATTTGCAAGAACGAAAGCCAGATACCATTGACGAGTTAGAAAAAATTTCTTTGAACTATTGCAATGCGCATCCGAATGCGAACATTTCTAACTCTTTGATAAGGGAACCTCTACCTGTGGCTTCCAATATGGCATACTATAATAATAACAACCCAAGAGCTCACAGTGTAGACAGAAGTAGGTTCAAGGGAAATTACAATGTTAATTTTCACAAAGGACATAATAATAATAATTTCAACAATAAAAATGATTTGAACAGAGGTAGATCAAGAAATAGGAATTATTCACCTCAGTCAAGCTACAACAACAGTCAAAATAACACTAATTATAATAGACCAAATAACCACAATAATAACAGCAATTGGAATGGTAATAATCATAGCACGAGACATCGAGATAACAGTTACAATAGGGGACAACAGTATAATTCAAATGATTATTCTCGTAATAGGTCTCAGTCACGTAGACCATCACAATGCAGGGGCGGCACTCACGGATGGTACGACCCCTAGTATTTCTGATAATAATAATCAGTCACAATCTTCGTCTGCATGTTGTGCTGTTAACTTTAATGTGGCAAATAGTTGCCAAGATTGTAATGCTATTTTTCAGAAGGCCAAAGAAACTGTGCTGAATTGTGGACACCTTTATACAGCAGTTGGTCATTCGGCGAACGATGGCACAGGCACCCTGATGTTCAATAGAGGATTGGTAAACGGTACTGTGGTCTCAGTTTTAAGGGATACGGGATCAACCATTATCGGAGTCCGACAGTCCCTCGTTCACCCCAGTTATGCTACCGGGGAACACATCAGGTGTATGACCTTCGGGGGTACTATTGAGTACTACCCCACTGCCATAGTATATGTTAACACACCATTTTTTACAGGTAATGTCAAGGTGTGCATGTTACAGAATCCATCAGCTGATCTTACCGTAGGACGCATCCACGGAAGTAAAGATTGCACTCTTAAAGAGATTAATGAATGGGAGAAAAAAAATTTGCAATCTTTTAGCAACGCTAACGCTGTTGTTGCAATGGCTACACGTCGTGCCAACAAAATGAATACATGTGGCACAGCAGTTTCCAACTTCACTCTGAGTACTATCCCGGAAACTGATGAGGATGATGGATATATTGTACAACATTCTAAGGATACAACTGATCCAAATAAAACTTTTGATGTTGTCGACATTAAAAATGAGAGTACTAAGCAGTATAATAAGTTGAAAAATAATGTTAAGGTTAGAAGGAACTTGAATAAGAAGGTTGAGACAAATAAGTCTAACGGCAAAGGTTTTACTTTGCCCAACCAAGACATGTCTACGACATGTAGGAAACCTACTACCTTTAGTAATGATAGGTATCACCATAAGTACAGTCAAGATTATACGTCAGCCATTAAAAATACTTTGTCTATGTTGAGGGGGAAAGTTAATTCTTTGACAAAGAATACATTTCATCATTGTGCACAATTTCGTGACAATGATACTACTTATATTGGGAAAAGTGCGTATCTCGCACAGTGTTAGTTGCGAAATCTGCCGCAGGAATACTACCTGGCAGGCACTTGGAAATTTCTTTAATTTTACAGCAAACGTTAAGTTTGTTCGTCCTTCTACCATCTGTTGATGGTCAGAATAGTCAGGCTTTTGGTTACATTTTCGTAACAATCGTGACGCTCGTTTGGTTTATCGAGCATGATAATGGTGTTTATTTTCATCACCATTCACTAAAGTTACAACTAGTACCTGATTCTGCGTCACGCATAGTCCCATAACATAACATTTTAACAACTGTTCGTCACATCTTTGATGACTCAGCATAGTCAGTCATCATCATTTTTTTTCTTTCTTTCCTATTAATCTATTCAGGCGTATATTAGTGAAGGTAGACTCTTCTATTATGTGACACTTGTGTTGTCTTATCTACGATAACACTTTGTATTTCTGTCTTTATTTGTTTTACCATGCCTACAATAGACAGTAACGTGATTGACTGTTCTAACTATGCTCAGCCAATGCAGCATAATTTTTGTATATCGTCTATTTGTCTGTAAAGAAGAACATGCCGTTAAGGATAAATTGGACAGACGAATGTGACAAAACTTTTCGCAGTGTCTTGAACATTTTTTAATGCCCACCTGTATTAAGATTACCAGTACTTCTAAAAAGTTTGTTCTACGTACAGATGCGAGTAATTACGGACTCGGGGCTTGTCTACTCCAATATCATGATGATATCCTTCATCCTGTATTGTATATCTCACGCAAGCTGAAACCTCCGGAGACTAAATATTCAACCGTAGACGGAGAATTGCTCGCCGTGATATGGGCAATTACTAAGTTGGAAAAGTTTTGCTCGGATCACCATTTCTGATCCAGACAGATCAGAAATCTGTGGCAGCATTACGTCGTTCAAACCATAAAAGTCCAAAGCTTGCACGATTTGCTATCGCGCTGCAACCCTATGATTTCGAAATAGAATCGATACCAGGAACTGAGAACATAATGGCCGATACTTTGTCAAGACATCCTACGGATTCTGAATGAATAGTACTATTTCAAGAAAATTTGCTGACTAATCAAGCATTACATTTGCAATGAACGGTATTAATCTACATCAGAATATACAACACTTCAGTTGGACTTCTTACTTAAATGAGGAAATTTCGAAATAAACTATTGTGATCAAAATATCAAGTTTTACAGATCGGTTGAAAATTTGGACTTCACTTGGACTTTGCGTATCACTCATTTCGATTGCAAAGTAGTAAAAAGGAACAATCTCTGATGTAGACTGGACATATACGGTGATGACTTATTCAAATTACGTTCAAAATTTCAATAAAGGAACTAACGACGATTTTGATCATCATAATCAGAATTGGGATAAGATGAACTTTGTTTCTTAAAGAACTTTCACACAAGTCATTAGGATGTAACAACGATTGGATCTTCATGTCCGATATTGTTAAATTTGCTAGCTATTAAATTAATATATAATAAAATAAAGTTGAAGTGTGATGAAATAAAAAAATAAAATATACTAAGAAAAGATGAAACAAAAGAATATCACACCAATTAAACCTTTTAAATAGTCTAATTATTAAGGTGATAGATATTAGATTATGATATTTCATATGTATAGTTAAGATGTATTGCGTTAATTTTAATTAGGTATCTAATCCTTATACTTCATTTTCACACGCCATTACTACTTTAATGTATACTTTAAATATTTGGTTTTAAATTGTCCGTACTTCTCAATTTTTATTTCTTTTTCTCTCTGATACTATTCCCTCATTTTCTTTAATTAGATATTAATTAGTTAGTACCATACTTACATATTATAATTAATTATTTTAATTTTAATTTTTAGAATAATTTTAATAACATAACCTCACATTAGTAGTTAGCCATTACATACATGAAATTAATTAACTAATTAATTAATGACAGTGACATTTCTTTATTTAATATAAGTTATATGTATGATATGACGTTGATTTTATTATAAGATATTACTGACATGACCGCGACACTGTTCTAGATAGAACATCGTAGGCCATACGTCGGGTTTTGTTAAATTTTTGATAATTTGATTAATATTGTTCAAGAAAAAAAAAATCTATCTAATAGATTTTTTTTTCCCCATCTGACAGGAAATCTGTTACGGTGTTATTTTAAATGACGGCGTCTGCTGGGGGTTAGTAGTGCGCAACGTTTGGGGTCAATAACATTAATAGAATATGTCGATATTTTACGGTATACTGAACGCGAAATATATGCTAAGATTATGACGTATTCGCGTTGGGAAGGTCACGCTGGGTGACTTGGTTACATTACCCTTTTTACGCTATCCATCAAGCAGAGAAGTCGTGTCTTGTATTTCTTCCAAGGAGAGGCTTAGTATATAGCCGATATATGAATTCAATATAGAACTCAGGGTCAGTTCAGATATTAATCTAAAGTATGAGATTATTAAGTAAATTAAATGATGGAAGGAGAATCGTATTATGATTCAATTTGTAGCTGTCAAGAACTCATGCGCTCATTTCTGGCTGTTGACTACAGCAGCGCATGTACATAGCGATGATGTTCATCTGACATATTGGTTTTTGACACGGACGGATACTTACTGGGTATTTATTTGGAAATTTAATTATTATGCTGAACTGTACATGAAGTTTTTGTGAATGTCGGATATCTTTTATTATGAACGTCCAATACACATGTGGAATCAGAACAGAAGGCTTGATATCTTACTTACGTTTCGGGTTTGGTTCCACAGCTGTTAATGTTTACGTTTTCTCAGCACGATAACTCTCCCACAGGAGAAATCAACTAATGTACAATATGCAAATCAGAACGTCGAAGGGATGTTCTTACGGTCAGAGCTAACCATCAATAACAAACATTAACCACGTCAAGAGAATGACTTTAATATTCAATAAATAATATAAGATGAAGGAACCGTAACACCCGTCACAGAGTGGTATGTCCTTAGTCGCCCCTTGTATTTCCACTGTTTCTGTGGTATACTGACTTGGGTCCACTAGGCTAGACTTCACAACTGAATCATAATCCAAACCTGCATCATAAAGGCACCTTATGGTGACCCCATTACAAATAACATCCTCACAAACTGGGGGGTGATAAGGTTCCTGCTGTCCATTAGGATTAACCGTTAATCTTTGAGTCCCCGACTTCATTGCAGCAATGTTTGAAGGTTTCCTTCTACAAAATTCGGTGTTATGGTTGTCTTTCTTACACCATTTGCACCATCTTTTTCCTTGGTTTAACGGTTTTCTTTCATTATATTTTTGGTCATTGAACTGTGAGTTTCTGTCACGATAGTCATTTCTTGGCCTATCAAAGTTTGTCCTGCCTTTATTACCCTGTTCTCGGTTATCAAATTTATTAAATTGCTGTGGAGCTTTAAAATTGTCTATGTGCTTCTTTTTAGTGCCACTTACCTCTGCCTGGGCTGCCTGATACCTCTCAGCGACATTTAAAACCTCCCCAACCTCTCTGCACCTTGTTCCATGAGAAATTTTCTCAAGTCTGGAGCCATGGACTCTCTTAATTGCTCTATCATGATCATTTCTTTAAGATCTTGGGTCTTCCCCAGAGCAGTCCATTTCTCCAAATAGGTTTCCAGTCTGGCAGAGAATTGGTGGTATGTCTCCCCAGACAACAGTTTGGCAACTCTAAATTTCTTACGATAAAATTCACCATTCTTCTCGTACCTTAATAACAAAGCCTGCTTTAACATGTCATAATTGTCTTGGTCTTCCCTGTTCATTTTAGCAAAGACTTCATAAGAAGTACCTCTCAGTCCCTGTGATAGCTTTAAACTCCACCTCTCACTCTCTCTAACCCATATGTAGTAGCTAATAACTCAAAACGTCCTAGGTACCCCTCTATGTCATCGTCTTTTTCAACAAAATGGTCTAAATGAAACCCCATAGCTGAGTTTGAGGCTCCCTGACTAGCTGCAGCATCTGAGGCAAAAGGGCTGGCACCATTTTCAGGAGCATGGCCTTGTAATTCCAGCTCCCTTAGTCGTAATTCGTGCTCCCTTTGCAACCTTCTATCTTCTGCCTCCCTTTGCAACCTTCTATCTTCTGCCTCCCTTTCGGCAGTCAACCTTTTTTCTTCTGCCTCCCTTTGCTGTCGTTTTTCTTCTGCCTCAATCTGCAGCCTCTTAATTTCTCTATCAGCCTCAATTTGTAACCTCTTCTCTTCAGCTAACCTCCTATCTTCCTTTCAATATACTTGTCACATTCAGCCGTTACATACTGAATTAAAACCTGACCATCCATTCCCATTTCCTTCGCCGTTAGCACAGCAGCTGATCTGAACTTTGCCAGCTCAGCCATCACACAAAATAACACTGACCAGGGTAAATCTAATTACTTAATGACAGGTAATACTAATTAATTAATTAATTAACTAACTGGCTGTGAAGATTCACCAACTTTGATTTTTCCACTTTTTTTTATTTTAAGGACCCTTTTAAATTTTGACAATTTGTCCCCACTAGTTTAGTTCTCCCACCAGGAGATTCTAATATTTATGATTATCTAATTATCCCTGGACAAGACCCCAATATTGTAGTGGATTTGATGGTATTGTATGGTGGTGATGTTATCTAGTGTAATGAATGAGGTCAGCTGTGAAGGCTCCTGAGATAAATGTTGATGCGAATTACAGAAGGCCCTTCTTACTACCACTTACGACCTCAAACATTTCTTTTTTTCTAATGAATGTAGCTACGTTAAAAGTCTAGGGTACTGAAATGTAATGTGTTGTAGTAGATTACCCACACACACACAGATATTTAATAAGTCTAATAATAATAATAATATAATGTATAACAGACTGAACTAACTCAGGCTGTTTTAGTTTTGAATATTAAATCTTTTGGTAAATTTATTTGTTCTGATCCAAACGTTTGTTGGTCAGAACCTATGAAATATTATGGAGTTATAAATGGAATGCATAATTATATGACATAATAAAATGGAATGTGATTACAAAGGTATGTTATAAGTCTAGTTAATATTAATTATATTAGATTGTCCCAGGAGACTATTACTGAATGTACTGTTGGGGTGGTATCATCACGCCCAGTCTATGACTACCAAACATTGTCCATTGACTTATGGGATGAATACATGGTTTATTTTCCCACAATGTTATGTCTTTATTTGATGGTGAATTAGTTGATAAATTCGTTGATAAATTCGTTGGTAAATCAGTTGGTGAACTTCCAGCAGGCCAGATCTCACTTATCTCGACTGCGTCGATCTTGTACAAGAGTTCCTGGTGCCCCTCCTCTCCGTGCTGGGGGATAATATACGGCTGCTCTGACACAATGTTAGACTGCACTGGTCCACGCTTGTGTATATTACAACAGCATTCGGCACCTCTTCGGTGCCAAACAAAAACTCACAATTCAGAATTCAGAATTGAGAACACAGTTAAATGCTAGCAAAACTCAACTGAGCCGCTGTGTATCTGATGGCGTCCCACTAAAATTTATGTATTATCTTCTGGAAACAACACCACAGGTACTACACCACGTGTCTCTGGACAGTTTTTGTAACGAAATGGCAAAAATGCGCATCTCTGTCCTGCCAATATGATTTCATTCATCCAATCACCGACTCCCCCCCCCCCCTAAACTTTCAAATCTACAACCAAAGTTCAAATTTCAGTCAGCTCTCTCAGTCAAGTATGTAATTACTGTCTGTTGGTCCCGTCTGTCTCTACTTGTTTTTCCATACACAAAAAACACGCTTGGTTTTCTTGGACCCCTCCATGCAGTACCCTAATCACACTTCTGCCTCCGAAGTTATTTTTAGCCACAATTCTTCCACCATTTCCCCTATCTTTAATTACAACTCGATTTTAGCACTTGAGTCTCAAGGCCGCAAATTTTTGAAAATTTAGTGACATTTTTTAACAGTGCAGTCGCTCGTCTGATATGAACAACACAGTCTTTTGTCAATATCTTCATTATTATCTATCCGTCTGTAATTAATTTAAAAGTATAGTTTATTTCTCTGTTCAAGACGGGCTATCAAACTAGCTAGGTTTTATATTCCTAACATTATTATTAAGAAAAAGTTACTTTTTTCAAGGTTTAGTTGTTTTTTTGAAATATGTTTCGAGAACCTTCTCCCACGGCGTATTGCCGCTGAATTCAAATAAACAATCAAGTATCGTAAAAGTCCAAGAAATGACTGTTTCTGACACGAGCTAAAGTCGTTTTTTTTTTTGTCCATTTCCTTACCCTCTGTCAACTAGTGACGTGAATTTTTTTCTTTTTTCTTACCAATTGCGTCTTTTAGCCTTGCGATCTTCAAACACGTGTTCAGTCATATTTTTCCTTTTGGTGTCCTCCGTTCTCTCCCGTCTACAAAGGGTAAACGTTTCGTCTGCACGTCTAACTCGTTAGTTTTAAATGGCGGTGGGAAAGGCTGGCATGGGCGAGCATGTCTCCTAGTATCTTACGCATTATTTTTAACCCTACATTTTATCGTTAAATTTGGAGATATTTTAACGTTGTATCATGGTAAATTCATCACACACCTTTAATGCTTTATCGTATTGAGTAGTCGCATATTCTTCCAATTTATCACCAGTCTTACCAAGGGATTTCCCTTGCTCAATAAAGTACTCAAGTGTAGACATGATGTCTAATATTATGAGTCCAAAACCTGAAATAATTAATTATCTTATTTTAACCTTAATAGTAACAAGACTTAAATAAAGTACTTGTATAATCACAATGTTTATCCCAATCTCTGTGGGAAACAAGTCTTTGACAAAGAACTTGTATTATCAAATGTATAATAATATCACCAGTCACTTCTTAATCATCAGGGCACTACACAGATTAGTGCATAAACACAAATCCATCAGTTATTTATCCATTACTTGCACTTACATAGTAATAGTGCATAA